>KZ061794.1:267861-288167 GCA_002091835.1 Anopheles maculatus
TATTTATTCTTGTTAAGTGAAGCAGCTAAAGTAATCATGATTTTAGCGCTCTATTCAGCATTAGCTCCATTGTATTTTGCGCTGGCACCGTGTACCGTCTCGCGATACAACATTTACAGAAAGCAAACCACACACAAAGAAGACCTTTACACTAAATCCTCGATCAAAAGCATCGTACACAAAGTTTCGCTTTCTTGGCGCTGTTCTGTGTACCCGGCTCGTGGCAGGGCTTGTACAGATTAGTAATTATGAAACTGTCCCGTGACTGTTCTCGTCCCGCTGACAAATTAACTCCCAGCCCATCACGGTTCATCCCTCCCCATCTCCCAAAAAAATAAAGAAGAAAACTTGAGTTTGAGCTAGAAAAGAAAAACATATTAAACAAGACCGCCAACAACCGCCACCACATTGGTCCGCACTGGTCACTTAAGTAATCACTTAAGTACACAATTGTGTTTTGTATAACGCACACACATACACACCTACAAATCGGTGCCCGGGACTGGGGGACAGGATTTGGTGTCCTTCGCTTGCCAAAGGCCGTGATGAACGTGATGGATCTGTGCGCATCGTTCGGTTTCGGTTCGTCGTTGCCGGTCATGCTCGACCTTGAGCCGGCGGATTGCTTTCTAGGCAAATACAATTATTTCAATCTTATCTCCCAGCCAGCCCCGGTGTTGCCGGTTGTATGGTTTCGAACTGCTTTCATGTCCGTGTGCGTGTGTGCGCAGGCAAGGCACCTCTTAACATAACGCGGCCCGAAACCGTGTTGAAGTCGAAGATGAGAAGCACACCATTCAATAGCTGTTATGTTGTAGCCATTTGAAAGCGTTTCTTTTTATTTTGTAGTTATTTTTTTTCGCAGCTGGGATGTGTGTTTTTCTTTCCTGCTTTGCCAGCCCCAAGGCAAACCGGTTTCCCGGTGGCCACTGAGCAGTGGAGCACGGTTTTGGACGTACGACGTGAATCAATCACTTACGGAAACTTATGGAAAAGCTATTTCATGCTACTCAATCAACTGATTGGCATGGTTTTTATTTATATTTGAGCATTGTTGCTGCGAGGATAGATGTTGCTGTAGTTTGTGGGGTTGCTCTGGTGCCGTTGTAGCAGTGGAGTTTTGCGAAGAACGCAGTTCACGTTTAGTGCTTCATGGTCAAAATCTGTTTACAATCGGCAAACATAATCTTAATTAAACAATGTGCGAATTCGAGGCTTCATTGTATCTAAATGTAAGTTTTCCATCATTTTAAACAGATGTTTGAAGCTGTTTCATCTTCGCATGTTTGATAAAATTAATAGTCTTGGGACTTGAGTACAAACTTTATAGAAAAAAAAACATATTGAAAAGCAACACAGAAACACGGTTGAATCAATCACGCGAAAGAACCATTTCCTACCAAACTTAACTATTCCGATTGATTTCTCTCGGTTCCGGCGGTGCTCAAATCTCAACGGTCATCTCGTGGCATTTGTGCGAAACTGTGCTGAGCATGCTCTGCAATCTTCGCCTACTTTGTACACTTAACCCGCAGCAAACTGCACCAGGGCACACCACCCAGGATTTAAACTAGGTCACGAATTCTCGATCCCTGGCCGTTAAATAATTTCCGATACACCGGTCTTTATTTTTCCCATCAATTATGTGTACACATCTCGGCGGACCTTCGAGATGCTTGGGGGAATTGTGCCACGATGTGCCCCTCAACACCCCTCACTCCTCCTCATCCCTACCCCCCTCGGGGACTAAGCAAACCCGCTCTTAGTCCGTTGCTAATTTATAGTTCAAACTTTCTGATTGAAATCCGTCCGTCCTTGCGTATGCGGGAAATGCTGAGTAATGGTACTGTGCTTGACTTTGGAAAATTCTGTTCACTGCAGAGTTTCTCGAAACGCTAGCCGAATGCAGTTTTGCGGGAACTTTTGTGCCACTGTGTGTGTGTGTGTTTTTTCCGCTCAATTCTTTCCTGCTTTGATTACTAAATGAGCAGATCCTTTGCCGATCGAAAAGTTTGCCAACGCTCGTCGGGGGAAAAGGACAGAATAAATTGCACCCGGGAAAAACGGGAACGAAAAGGGCCACAAGCACAGGACGTCGGATGTGAGGGACGATAATACGGTTGCGATGAATTTTTGCACGAACGTTTTGCGTCAAACAGATTGGCAGTTTTGGGGGAAAAGGAGAATCTTACTGTGGAAAATATGCAAAATTGAAAAGACGTGGGAAACAAACAACTGTTGCCGGGAGGTTGCTAATTTATTAGTTCCGGTTGCAAGGGCGAGCCGGCCTTTGGTCAGCTTTCGCAGTTCGAAGTTCGTAACACGCTCTAGTGCCTGTTTAGAAGCAATCGTTCGTTTGTGTGTGTTTGTGTACGTTAGTGGTGTGTTTGTGTGTGCTGCAGTTACCGGCAGGATACTCACAAACAGTGCTATAAATCTGCAGCACGGGACGACGTAATGAGCGTACTGGTTTGATTAGTAACGGATTGTTGTTTTCTACCTCAATGGATGTTTCTCTTAGTGGTGAGCCTGAATTCTGCTTGATTTGATTTGGCAAAGGCTGTTCTGCCTAGCTGCGTTGAATTAACTCATACAGACGTTATTTGAAGCGCAAAACTTAGGTTGGCAAAATTTACTTTGTTTTCTTTTTGTATCTGGAGAAAATACAATACTTAATACATTGCATAACATTATGATAAATACTATAGGAAAATATGTTTTTTTAAAAGCAACAAAACGAAAAATTCAATTATATCGAACAAAATTTCAAATGAAGGACGATTCATTTAATTGTTGATGAAAAAAAACTTAATCAACTACTGCTCATTTACTCACTAAAATAACTAACAATTTTCACAATGTCGAAAAGTGTAGATTGGGCCGGATTATTTTGATCAATTAAAATAGAAATTTAAGCGGTAATTTAGTTACGTAGCTACAATTATCATATATCACTTTCAGTAGTCGCTCTCCAAATTTTCACACTATTGCTTTGATTTTTCATGATAAAATAAACATTTTCTATGAATTGGCCCACCATTTTCTATAGCCACACTATAGTTCTATAGTCAAATTGCAAGGTATTTGTAGCGAACAGCAACACTCGAAAATCAGTTCATTTATCCTTTTATATCTAAACGATATTCATCAACAGAGCATTACAACGCGCACATATTTTAAATTCGATGGTTGAAGTTTGAATTCAAAGTAAAGAAACGTTGAGAATACATACAATAAAATAGGTTTATTTAAAATCAATAACCCACGGTACACCGTTTTAAATAAATATATAAAATATAGACAGGAAATGCTGTGCAGGCACACACAGCATAACTATGGTTCAGAACATTGGGTGTGTTCCGTCCGGAAAACATTGGTTTAAACAATACTGAGGATCACCAGTAACGCTAGCCTAGATATGTAAACGATCATCGGGACGCTTAAAAATAACCCAACAATACATTATCATCACGTGTCTTTTAACGAACACTTTTAACACATTTATACATTTTTAGTATATAAATTCGAGATTTGTTAACAATATGGAACTTGCATTTTAAACCTGAAGCATCTCGTTTTTTTTCACTTTGAAACGTCCTTCGCGAACAATAAATCTAGTAAGCCGAAAATGGCAGGACATGACCTAAGGCCAAGAAAAAGAAGGGTTCAACGGTAGCTCAATCATAAAAAATGAGAGGCAAGTTATCATCACTTCCGTGCGAGATAATCGTTGTCAGTCAAGATAGATATATTAAAACCATCGATCAGAAAAGTCTTCCTCAGTTGGCGGGAAAACCACATCTTGAGGCAGTCTTTAATTGGACATTCTGTGGATGCCTATCACTTTGATGAACTTTGTGCTGCTTATTATTATCGCAAATTTGCATGATGTTTAAAAATCCCTTCTGAAACTTATCCTTTTGAAAAGATACCATTGGTTAATTACCTTTACATTTTATTACGGGCCGGATTGAAAGGACTTGTGGGCTTGAAATTTCCTCTTCTGAGTCTAGGATGGTCCTCTCTAGCACCAGATTGAATAGGAGGCAAGCAGACCATTATCCCTGTCGTAGATAGTAAGGAAAGGTTCCTGAGAGTTTTCCATCCACCTTTACCTGGCATGTGATTTTGGTCATTATCATTTTTACAAGACTGGTAAGCTTGATTTGTTGCGTCGTATCGGTTAACCCTGACTATGCTGTTGTATGCGACTAGTAAGTTATCAGCTTGTTTTATTGGAGGCAAATCTACCACTGATCAACTGTTTACTCTGCGATAGATCCTCTAGAAATGTCGGAAGTATCAGATCCCTGCGCACCACCTGTTCAACGATTTTAAGGTGTCATTTATTCCATAGATCGGGTACTGCTATAGAACACCATTCAGCAGTACGGATTCCCTAGGGAGATGGTACGGCTGTTAAGGGCCACAATGGACGGTGTACAGTGCATAGTAAGAGTGTCGAACATACTGCCGGAATCGTTCAAATCTAATTGGAATAGACTATCCTGTTTGCTGTCTCGACATAGCTCTGGAAGGTGTCTTGCGAGGCACGGGATTCGACATCAGAAGTACGATTTATACATGATCTCTCTATTACTTTGGCTTTGCAGATGATATCAACATCATTTGACGGCGTAAACCCAACTGAAACTGTGCTGGTACGTATTTTGAGCAATGGACTCCAAAGGACTTACCATTTTCGTCTATCTTTGGACTATCTTTGGCGGAATGCGAGAGCAAGACTTATAGAGAAGGACAATGTACCACGAGCTAGCCGAGCTGTTTGATGGTGCTGATATTCTGACGGTTGTCAACTTTGAAAGTATACGAAATCTGGGGCACGTGATGCGGATGCCGAAATCCTCATGCCCCACCAGGAAAATGATCATGAGCGATCCGTTGACGAGCACAATCGAACCTGGTGAATATCGGACGCAATAAAGGGTGGATGAGTGCAACCCTAGCCAGAATTTGCTAAAAAAGGATCTGCAGCCAAGCTATATCTGTTGGAATTACTCGATAGAGAAAGGCAACAAGAAGAAGCAAAAGAAATAGTCGATTAGATGGCTGGCAATGTCTCCTAACAGATCATTAAACCAAGATACGCACTCTAATAATATTTTTCGATGAAACAACATTTAAATGCAGCTATAGTAAGTTATATTAATTTACATATTTCAATATAAATTTCTATTATTAATTTTTATGTTTGTGCGTCCTTGGTCATCCTGTTTGATATTTCTTTTCTTTTTTTAAGTTATAATAGCTCATTTTTGACGTCAATACTTGTTATGTACGATGATTGGTTTGATTTTCTGGCTCATTTTTTGCCATCATACTAAGCATCTCGTTCATTATAGTGATGTTAGCAATTGAATTGTTACTTTGTTTGAGCTTTAAAAGGTTTTAAATTATATTAAGGCTTAATCGAAAGAACTGCTCACAAAACAATTTGATACCGAGCTTAGCAAATTTCCACAAACTTTGATCTATCTTCGCTGTATTATGTACTATCCTTACCAACCAACGCTCATATCACCAAAGAAACCCAGAAACCCTAGAGTCTTCCGTAAGGTTTATCGCCGCAGGGTGTATGCTCGGCACATCCAATCAACCAACCCGATGTCAACTATCAGTTAAACCCGATGTCTTGGAAGTAACAAGGTTACTCGTTTTCCTGCAACTCTTTTTTGCAAATTGAAGCACAGGAACTCCGGGAACGATGTAATCGACCGTGGTTCCAGCTCAAGGTAACACATTCCACCGACGAAGCCAACCCCGACGAGCAAGAAGATTTGAATGGATGGTCGAATGGCCATCGGGTACGGGCCATCCGTTCTTCACACGAACACGGGTCCTGTGATTCTTCACTGCCGAGAAAGACGATTCAGTAAAACTTCACTTGCCACTCGTACTTGGCCCTGTACTCGGGAAAAAAGGGTACTTTTCCCCGTGTCACGTTTGCTCTATAAAAAGCTCATTATAGCAATAACGCAACCGCAACGGCAGCCGACCGCACAACCGCATTGCACTTGGCTGCTAGAAAACGACCACGTTTCCTTTTCCACAATCGCCGGGGCTACTCGTGGCAAACCGTACCGTATCCGGAGTTCCACCACAAACGGCAAAGTGAGGAAAGCAAATGGGCCGGCTTAGTCCTTACCTTGACAAGAAAAGTGTTGATCTTACCCGGAGGCGCTCGTTCGAACATATTTCGCCTGCCCGAAGGGGGTGGAAAACCCGTTTCGGGTTACGTCTAAAAGCCACCCGGTTTAGTCTGCCGCTTAAGCCTCTCTTGAGCCGCTCGAACGACCCGCCGGAAAAGGCGGTTTGGGAGGGATGGAAAATCACGGCACAACAAAGTATCGTCAACGCGCGCGCTACAAAGCAAAGACGTCATGGTTTGTGGCGGTGCAACCGACTGGAAGGCGAGCCAGTTGAGGGAAAAGTGAATGTGAAGTGGAAAGCAAAAGCTGAAGAAAACGAAAAATGTCCCGAATGGCGCGAATGAACTTTCACAGGGCTGGATAATGATGATCAAACATGGCCTCTCGGTACGTTTGACACCGTTGGTCGGCGCACAATGGAAAGTAGCGGAAGAACAACATCGCACCGCACAAACGGTGAAGCGTGAGCGAGTGTTAATGCGCAACCTGCGAGACAACAAACAATAGTGAGTAATGCAATTGTTTGCGAATGTCTGTTGACGGCAGACTAACCATCGAGCGGCTGCGAATGTGAGGTTGGTTTATTTTTTGTTATCCCGCCGCCTTCCACTGCCGCACGCCTTTGATTGGTTGAGTGGCATTGAGTCGGGGCAGTCAGTCGGAATCGGGGTACTGAGGCCACTTTGTGCTGTACCGCTCCATGTGTGGTCCGGAGCGTCGACATTTCTCCATCACTGTTCGCCCTTTATGTTCGCGCTGTCGGCTAACAGCGGCTTCGTTATAAGCAGGAAAAATGGAGAACATTATGGAGATTTTACGGCGGTATTTTTGAACGGATGGTACGGATTTGCTGGACGATGTTGCTGGAACGGCGAAGGAAGTTTTATCGAAGCGAATTGGGCCGACCATTTTTAAATCGTAGACAATCAATGAGACAAATATGAGCAAAGTTAGTGGAGCAAGGTTAGGGCATCTTTTAAGGGCGTTGGAGTGTAAGCAGTATGTATTGCTTAAAAGTGTGATCACGTTTGATGCTAACTTTTTTCACATCTTTCTAGATGTTGGTCAGTAAAAGTTTGGTAAACTTTTTTCAAATGCTTCTGTCAATTTGATTCAATTTTATGTGGGTTTCTAAAATAAAATAAAATTTAACATTTTAAGAAAGAAGTTGAACATTAGAATAAATGAACACTGTTGTTACGAACGTAGCCCAAGTAGTAACACAACCCTGAGACAGTTCTTTAATATTTGATAAGGAGGATTTGCTCCTTGTTACATTGAACTGTGTCCTCGATCAACAGATTAGCCCCGAAGATCGAGGCTGCTGGACTAAACGCTCGTGAAACATATCATCAAAAAACATTATTTTCACTGAGTACAGTGTATGAAGCCCAATAATGATAGTTAAAGCTCGACCAAGTTGACCTGGATAAGGAATAACAGAACAAGACCGTTGCCAATGGTGAATGAATAGTTGAGTTCTCTGGTTGTTAACACTTCTATGAATTCTTTTGATGATCTTCTGCCGACGCGCTCGACTGCGCTCACCTAGGAGAACTCCACGGAGGACCACAGAAGATGATCCATATTTTTGTCTGAGCCAGAGTTATACGTTAGAGAGCGTTTAATTCAAAATGGTTAGATGCCGTATGTTCAGACATCATTCGTGTGAATGCCCAGTCTACGAGGACGAAAGCAATCACCCAAGATCATTATCGTTCCACATACGCTACCAGATCGATCTTTAAATCAGATGCCTTTGATGGTCCGTGAGGTTTTCTTCTGATTCCCGGGAATGTCAATATGAGAAGTGACCCATTTTGGCAAGGTCCTGAACGCCTTGTCGAACATTGAAGCAAGTAGAGCAATGTATTTTATGGTAAGGAAATCCTGAATCTTAACAGCCTTTGGAAATCTGAGAACTTCTAGATGACTAAGGCTATCTGTAAAAATGAAGTACTAATCCAGAGGTTTCGCTAATATCATTAACAGATCATAAACAATTGCAGGAGTAAACTTGCCAAAAATACCTAAACCTGTGCCGTGCTCAGAGAATGATGCATCGGTGTAATGTTGGTCTAAATGGCTGTTTTCATACATGAAAATTCCCCACATTTCCCTTAGGCGAAAATCATTAGGGCTCGGTTGAGCATTCTCCGGAGTCGCTTTATTTTTTCGCGACTGAAGATCAAGATCTGTTTTTTTTTGTTTATATCGGTTGCTTACTATATTTCTTACACCCTAAGAAATGCTTGGGCCGTTAGACCTACGAAAAATTTCTGTCTCAAACTGTTACAATAAGAACATATTTAGTAAACGAATTTCTGTTGTCCCAGCATGGCTCCTGTTGCTTAAAACATCAGATTACAAGCATTGTTATTCATATTATTATAGATCTTTCAGCAATACAGCCAAGCAACTTTATATGAATTCAATTGAAATAACTTGCAGATACAGGAGATCAGTCAAAAACGAAACTCTTTACCAGCTTGAAAATCAGTCTAGAATCTTTTTGATGCAAATTTTGAAACAAGCCTTCGAAACCAGGCGTAAACTTTTTGAATTTACGCTTCATGTAGAGTGACGGATCTAACGACGGGTGGAGTACGCAACCGTTTAGAGCCAATGGCTGAATGAGATAGGGATTTTCGCACAAAGAACATCGTATTAGAAGCTTTCTATTAGAGGTCTTATAAAATGGATTATAAACTATATCGTAGGCACCGGAATATAAGAAAGATCATATCTTTTATGCTTTGAATTTCGAATGCCGCACCGCTCGGCATATCTAATGAACGGTTCAAAGATAGACACTCCTACCATAATAGCCGTTAAACGCAGATTCATAATCGTTTATACTGTGATTTTTGTGATTGTAGTTTTGTATTTGAATTAATAAAAATATTCCATGAAAATTGTGAATCTTCTTTTAATCTTATAACCTTCCGTTAATACAACAATACGATTATGGAAGTGATCATGTTCTCTGGATCCTTCTTCTTCTTCTCTGGCACTACTCTGTAGGTCTTAACCTGGTTTCTATGACTTCATGTCAAGGGTGTCAGTATATTACATATTATAAAAAGTCATAGTGATAGTCATTTAGTGAAGGTCAACAATACGTATCTACTATATCTATTGGGTATTTAAAAAGCAATTCAAATTTTACAATTTTATAAATCCAAAGATTGCATCTACAGATTGCATAGCAATCTTATCCAATATTTTGTCAAATTATCCTTACATTATACCCAAGCAAAATTGACATACCAAATAGAATCCATATCTTGTATCTGATGTGATTATACGTCACCTTCATTGCTTTGTCGACAAAACTGTCCTATCTATTAAATCAAATGAGGCACAATTTTATTCACATACACTTACGCATCAAACTGTACATAAAAAAACTCCAAAATGCAACAGAACACATTTGATTTCGTTTATTAAAATCTGACCTTTTCACAGACGGCAGACGACAACGATAAAAAAAAAGTTAAACAACAAACCAAGAGAAACTCACAGGAACCTAGCCTTCCCATGCCCATATTCTCAAGTGGTTTATGTGACAGCGAATAAATGAACCCGTATTTATCATTCATTCATACTCCGGTGACCCCCATCCCATCCCGTGCGTGTCACCGTGGGAAAAAAATACTTTTTCACCGGAATTCACATGCATATTAAAATAGCCTTCAAAATTGTGGCGAATGTGATAGGAATGGTTGATGGTTTGGAATCAAAAGAAGAAAAAAGGCAAGCCAACCCACACCAGCAAGCGCCAGGGTTGAATCTGTCACAATAAAGTTTAGCAATTCGTAACTATTGTTTAGTATTCCCACCAGAGACACAGTTTTCCTTCTTTCTTGAGGGCAAACGGAGGCAAACCGCCAAAGAACGGTTTGATGTTTCGCTTTTGTTTCGCAATTTTTATTCAATAATGTTTCTGCCATTTTGTGTGCGTGTGTGTGTGTGTATGTTTGACTTGCCACAAAATATTCGCCTTAATATGGCTGTTGTCGAAACTAATGATACGATTTAAAAACAATCATCGATGAAATGTTGCTGCCCAGCCCTGTCAAAGGTGTGAACACAGCCACCGACTAGAAGAACAGATCTAACTCCCATTTATCAATACACTCACCGAAGCAGGAAGATGGAATTGAAATGGCACGAAAGGAAAGCGAAGAGCAGAGACTGTTGACATATTTTTCTGGGGCACAATTTTGATTCGAACGAACGAAGCAAGGACATTTCTTGAATCAACCAACTTTCTGCTGCAAATGTTTGAACAGGGTATGATGTGACTGCCGGACAAAGAGGCGATCGAACTTTGCCGAGTTCTGTCAGCTTCTCCCAGTTTTCCCTTGGCCTGCTTTAGCCTCTTCAAGTGAATGTGTGTGTGTGTGTCTGAGTGCGTAAGAATTTGAAAAATGATTCTTTCAATACGAACCGGTTGGGGAATTCCCACCACCGGTTAAAGATCCGGGAGCTGCTGTTGGGAAAACGACAAGGAAAGCAAGAAAAACCATGAAAAGAAGTCTGGCTGAATGTAACAACTATACGGTTGGGAGTAGTCCCTCACACGACTGCAAGAGATTTACGTATCAGGTGAAGGAACAGGTTCATGAAGTTTCGTACATTGCAGAACCGGTGAACGCAGTGAGCAGCTCGTCTGGGATGGTACGATGACGGTTACAAGAAGTTTCACCGCATAACTCGATTTTACTGTCGACATGTGTCGATGTAATAGAGTGGTTACGTTCTAGTGAGTTCAGCAGAGAGGGAATAGTTTTATGACGGGGGAATGACATGCATGCAGGAAATTTGTTTGTATTTATTGAACGGATTTATGCGTCTTTTTTATTCCGTTTTTCCATCTTTACGTTGGAGAGTGTACAATGCAATGGAAACTTTTCGGGCAAGAAAAAGGATGACAACTTTAACTGAAATGGAGTAGTAAGGAGGAAATCTATAGAAGCGTTTTGAGTATATCAAGTCACAGAAAAAGAATCTAAATTGATTGGGAAAATGATGGAAAATGAGGAAAACGAATGAAAATGAGGTTCTAAAAGTAATAATTGCGTCTTTTGTGATTAGGCAGCGATGGCTTCTAAGATGATAGCACCGGTTTTAAATGTTAAATTTTTAAGTTTTCTTTATCTGGTAGATAGTTCTAGATTATAGAAGACATCATTAACTACACGGTATTTATTCGATATTCGATAGTTTTCCATTAGCCAAATTGTTGGTTATCCCTACATATGTGTACTCATTATAATCCTTATAAAAATCTTTGTCTCAAGTTGAATACATCGATGGAGTAGTTTTTATTTATTACTAGCTGATTTAGCCAAGTAACAATAGTACGCAGACTCCAGGACGTATGTAAGATATTCTAGGAGTATTTGTTCCTTACTGTGTTTTCATTTCTTAAGAGTTATCGTGTATAGGCAACAACGGAGATCAGTAGATCAGCATATTGCATAGCTTTAGGCGTATTATATTTAGACCAGGACAGTCAGCATGGCAATCGGTACGCTCCAAAAATGTACTTTAATAGGCAATAATAATGAAAGGAAGGTAGATTACCCCAGCGGCAATCAAACGACCACTCTTATTACCTATAAATTTGAGTCTTAACAATTGTAGTTGTAGAAAAAAAGTTAGTTTTTGCTATGCAGTGCAACGTATTATACTTGATTTTCAATTAAGATGGATAAACGTAAGGGCTAAGTCTCCTCCTGAGAAGAATCTTTCACCGTACACCACTTATCACGCCTCTTAGAGGTAGTAGATCCAAAAAAGAAGTAGAGATTATGAGTCACTAATTGTGATTGCTTAGACCTTTAGAATGTTATGTTTCGTTGTAATTGAATGTTGATATGGTTTTCTACCTATGACCATTGCTATTTTTCCCACAAAATTGAGAAACCTGCTTTCAAAATGTTTTAATTTGAACGAAATAAGCTTAGGATTTATTGAAGTGCAAAATCTCTGTGAAAATATATACATTAAACATAAGTAATACATCAACTCTTAATAAATCACGAATTGATCGCCCATAAAAATCGGTGCTATCAGAAGAGTTCGGTAGCAAACACCTGAACACTTGATAATATAGATAACACAGCAAAATTACACTATTCAGTTCTTATTCAGGAGCTAACATGCAACTCCAATTCATATCCACATCCACAAACATATATGTTACTTGTTAGAAAGAGAAAATATGTTAATTGTAATCAAATCAATCGTTGTCCATCTGAATTATAACTGGTTTCTGTGTTATCATTTTAATTAACCCCTAAGTACTCAGGGTTTGACATTTCATACGCAAAATTAACATTTTGTAAAGCTATTTTCTCTAAAGATAAGCTGTTTCAAAATACGATTTTAATCATTCAACCTGATAATTTAAGAGTTTTGAAGTTTTGTATGCTATATTTTTCAAGAACACAAAGTTTAGGTTAAATGTAGCCGCAACAATGAACTTTTTTATCTCTTTTTAAACCCCAATAATAGGTTTAAAAACATCATCTCTTCTGTAGCAAATGCGTTTTCTTATCTTGTGGCGTTCACTGGTATCAAAGGCTTATGTGCAGTACAGGTTAGAAAATCAGGGGCGGATCATAGTATCACAGATGCTTGGGGCACCTTGGGCGAGCATTCAAGAGGCTCCGAACATATTGATGATAGCGGTGGATCTTTCTACAAGCTGGCTGTGTGGTTCTAAGGAAGGAGGGGAAACAAAAAAGGAGGCCTTGTTGACATCATGAGAACGAGATAGGATTCCATGAGTTTTACGGCCCCATCTTCTATTTGGCTTAGGGCCTACACGTGACGTGAGCTACCAAAGTATACAATTACATGTTTAAAGTGTTTTAAGATCTGTAGAGAAGACTTCAAGTTTATCGCAACTTTTCATTTTATAACTCATTTTGGTTGCATATTTTTATGAAAATTTGTGGGAACCTTTGTTTATCCCTGCTAATGTATCATTTGGAAATGATATTTGATGGGTTTTAAATTAAATTCAAGAATATATAATCAAAACAATCTGTAATGCCCATAAGGAGATGAATAGAAAACATTTTAAAATAGCTAATTTAGTCTAACGGTGCCGATATCCGGCTGACTGCTGTCGGAAGATGGAAGAAAACGATAAGTGAGTCAAGTGATGAGGACAAATGTTCCATCAGGAAGGTTCCTGTCAGCCACCAGTTTGGCACGAGATTTAAAGGAACTAGCTCGTTCGACGGCTCAAGAGGATTCAAACATGGCACAGTTTGCATGCAAATAAAATAAAAATAAATAAATGAATAATTCACTCATCCTTTAACAGACCAATAATGAGGAGAACTAAAACGAACAATCAAGTTACATGAATTTTGTATTGTATCACATCAATTTGTCTAGCAGATAATACACCACGCAGCAAAACATAAATGTAACGCTACTGTAGAATACAATTTGGTATGGAAACTCCTCCGTATCGGTTACTTCACACTCCGCTACGTCATACGAAGTGGTAGCCCTTGATGTGGACGGTTTGGGTGAACTTTGTGCACCAAAATTGAGACTACTTTTGACAGTCTTTGTATCTCTTCTTGTGCTCTCTTGCGATCGGCTGTTGTGTGATTGTGACTTATCGATGTATTCTCGCAACACTTCCAGCAATCGGCCCCGTGTTTGATCCGTTACGGGAAGATTCGGTCCACCGTAAACAATAATGCGTCGTCGAATTTCTTCATCCGTCAGCTCTTCTAAAATATCTGACACTGCGTGACGCCTATCGCACATGATGGTAGCAGCAGGATTGTTTTCGTTATTTAATTTGCTGCAAGTATGGATCAGTCACAAGTTAGTTTCGGCGAGTTTCTTTTTATTCACAGCAGCATAACTTCTATTTCAACGTTTGCTATGTTGCATTGTATGGGTGAGAAATATTAAAGTAACGTTCTGGAAAAATGTATATGCAATACATATGAAAAGAATTTCTCGCACAGCGAACCTGAAGCATGGCTAGAGATACGCAGAGCGAATGTAATTTAGAGACCCTGCGGGGCATTCACCTTTGATCCATCCATATGCTATGTGGGAGTCACTGTTGCGTGCCATTTTCGCTTGCCTTGGTCGTTCGAGTTGATGCTGAATTGCCAAACACAGTAGGCCTCGTGTGCCCGTAGAGATTGCATTTCCATGCTGGACACACGTTGACCGATGGATGATGATTAATTTTCTACTGCCCAGTTCCTGGGGTGGGGTTGATCTCTTGCTATGTGTGTGCTGCAAGACGTTCTACTGCGACCGGCTATTCTGACCAAGGATTGACCGTACGCGCTACAGTTGCCCACACACTCACACACACGGCAATCCTCATTATCTCACCGTCTTAGCCGTTTATCATGGAAATGAATGTGACAAATATTCCATTTATTGGGTCCAATCCGCTTCGTCCGCAAGTGCGCGATTCTGTCGTTATGTTTGACCTCAAACGAGACACAGCGTGCACGGAGAACGATGTGAGCTCATGTTTGAAGGAAATTGGAGCTACACTGCTGGTGAGTCTTCCTGGTGAGAAATCGATCGTTGCAACATGGGCAAGTCATTATAGCGTCCCGTGTGCAATAATTGGAGTTATGATGAGCTATGAGTAGTAATAATGTTGGATTGTGAATGCCGAACTAATTAAACTTTTGAACGGAATTTGTGAACCGGTTCTTCGAAATCTTTAATTAATCTTCACTTGTATGGTACTGGAATAGTGTAAGCAATTAAAACGACGTTATAATTGGGTTATGAAAATGATCAAACGTAGTGCAACCTTCATATTAAAGTTTGATTTCTTTAACGTATTATCGAGTAAAACTTCTTCTTTTACCCTTTGCTGGAAAAGGTTTTTAAAATTCCGTGAAAGCAACATTTCTTATCGAATTTTTGAAAGAAACCTCACAACTTTGATGTTACTTGCGGTTGAAAAACAAAACATAAAACTTCTTGAAGAACAAGTTATTTTTTCTGAAGTGACCAACTTAAAAAGAATCAGACACTAGCCCTGCCACTACAGCTCGTTGAACTACAAGCCAGGTATTTATGCAAACTATAGCTAGAGGCTCTTGTTATCCGTATCTACCAGAGTGTAAAACGTGGTTTCATTCGGCTACTTGTGCGCACAAGTGTGGCTGCACGCCATCGTGCTGAAGAGAACGTTTTGGTGGTGGGAATCTCCTCTTTAGAAGCCCCGAACCCCTCCACATTGTAAGTGGAACCCTGGCTGAATAGGCAGTCTCCAAAGACGGCTTCAGCAAACATATTTTGCGTTTGACAGGCTATATACGACGACGGGCTCGGTAAGCATGCTTTGAAAATGGTCGTTCCACTTTTCACCTTTAATGAATGTGATGAATAGTGGATGTGTTCACTTGCAAGCTGTTCATTCAAGAATTGCACCTATGGGAATGGGGGTTGGTTTTTGTATGTGAATAGGCAAACCGGCTGTGAATAGCGGCTGAATGGTGCTGCCGGGCCCGTTTAACCGTGAAACAGACAGTTTATTTATGACGGTGTGACATTAATACCGGGCACAATGCACTACGGCATGAAAGGCAACAGCAAGCACCCGAGCAGGCGTAGGAATGTGTTGAACAACCATGCCGCTAAATGTTGTTTATTTCTGTGTGCATCAAGTGTCATTCGTAGTCGGTGGTGGATTGTGCAGAAAATCAAAGTAAAATTGGTAAACGGTTTTTTTGTATGTTTGTCGTGATATAAAACGCATCATTGGAGTGGAAGATGAAAATATAAAATGAAAGAAGAGTTTTTTCATGCTTATAAATCGTTATAAAAAGAAACACTACGATAAAAAACAGTGGTTAATGTATAATATGACGAGGCAATTACTATTTTATTTTTAGTGCGTTGGTATTTTATTTAATTCATTAGTGTTGATGATCATTCCATATTGAAATCTGTTTTTAGGTCTTCAACAATCATATTAAATTGTATTATTAAATAAGCTTTATATTAGATCCGCAGATAAATATAGCCCGCATTAATCTTTGGCGTTCGATGTTGACGTAGCATGAACATTAGCCTAAAAATAATCTAGTGATTGTTAGTATAATTGTTTAAAAATAGGTTACACAACATATCCATTTAAACTAAATTACTCACTGAATGTTAAGTAATTTTCATTTGTGTGATAGGATCACTAGTGTCGTCTGCACTACATTTGAATTGATCCTGAACAATTAGTCTAGGTCTCAGCTGTCTACTTAGAGCTAGGAAGTTTTTTTTTATTAATAAACAGGGCGTTAAAGATTCTTGAATCGCTTTACCTTGGACCAGATGAGTCCCTCGAGCCCTCTCAATCTGGCCCGCATAAGAATACTGAGACAATCGACTCCTGGGAACTATTCAGTAGGTTTTCCTGTAGGCATTTATTAACTTTGATTGCTGGTTTGGTATATGTTGTTAAAACGCGCTAGTGACAAGTTAGATTTTAGTTTTTACCTTATTATTATGAAAAGTTTCATCCAACAATTAGTGCAGATATTTATGATTTTTTTTTTTTGCAAGAAACAATTTGCTCATTAAACGCTTACAAGAATAATCGAAAGAATCTGAATCTGTACATAAAAGTTTTGGAAAAACACAAGGTATTTGATTGCGCATCTCACACAAGAACTCGGCATCTGAAAAAACTTACTTAGTACTAATTCCGGGACTAATTGGTTATGATATGCACCGAAACATTGTCAAATTGAACCATGTGATAGTTAGTCATAGATTAAGTCATGTGTTGACTGATTAGGTTTTGAAAACCAACTCCAAAAATGACTGACTTTAGCAACTAAATGCATCCCTGGATGAATAGGATAGTACTAAGTAAAATTATCGCATTTACTGTCCTGTTTCTCCCGCCTTTTTCTTCAGACATGGTTCTAGTTCAGCTGATCGAGCATTCTATTCCATCCGATAGCTCTTGGGCTTGCTGGATAGTAGTTCCTGTCATACAAAACTTCTCTGCCCTGCAAGACTTTATTAATTCCCACCATTCCTAAAAACCTCTAACTTCTAAGACCTCTAGCAAGCAGAGCCTTTTTGAATTAAAGCTTTATGTTATGCTTTATATTATGTCCGTCCCTGGTTGGAAATTGATAATGTCGTCTGGAGTTCTTCAGATATCACCTTGATCACACAAATTAAAAGAATACAAACACGTTTCACCCACATAGTATATTATGTGGTCCCTATATGGTCGTATATATAGCAACGTGCATCCGAAAAGTGATGAGCTTTCGAACTAAAAACACTTGTCGTTTCCCTAGTTTGTTTGTTTAAGTTTTCTTTTTTGATGCTTTAATTTTTTTATTTCTTCTTCTTCTTCTTCTTCTTTCGTGGCCTGCTCCTAGGGAGCACGTCTAATAGACATGGCCTGGTGTCCAATCCGTTTCCAGGAAACTCGGTCCATGGCTGCACTCCTCCATCCCCGGCTGCATCCGATATCCCTCAGGTCTGACTCCACTTGATCCAGGCAACGAGCTCGCTGTGCTCCTCTACGCCTCGTGCCGAACGGGTCGCTGACGAGCACCTTCCTGGCATGAGTCCGGCATCCTCATCACGTGCCCCAACCAGCGTATCCTTCCGGCTTTGACGACCGTCAGGATGTCTGCATCGTCAAACAGCTCAGCTAGCTCGTGGTTCATTCTCCTTCTTCACACGCCCTGCTCGCACACACCGCCAAAGATAATCCGCAGCACCGGCCGCTCGAAAATGGCAAGTGTATTGGCGTCCTCTGCCAGCATAGTCCAGGACTCGTGCCCGGTAGAGGACTACCGGCCGTATCAGTGTGCGATATATGGCGGATTTCGTGCGTTGTCGGAGTCTTCTGGATCTCAGGAGTTTGTGGAGTCCGTAGTAGGCACGATTCCCCTGAACGATGCGCCTTCGGATTTCGCTGCTTACGTTGTTATCCGAAGTTACGATCGATCGATAATTATTTATGAATTTAAAATTTAAAAAATGTTCATTGTTAAGTTGTGGTTTAAGCTTGTATATATCAATAAAAAAACAATCGTAGTTAGAATATTCGATAAAAATGTCCTCAGAAACGATTGGTGAATTAAATGAAAACACATCACGTTAATTAATATTTATTGTCCAGTTATTCAGGTATCGTAAGCAATATAGAACGGACACTTGAACGTCCTACCGTCAGAATAACAGTAAGTAAACAAATAACATCCAATGCATAATTGGCGAACATTACAAGGAAGAACTGTCCTTACAGTATTCAAAACAGTAATCAATAATCGAGAGAGCTGTATAGCTTAACCATTTTAATTCGCAGGTCATTTGAACTGAATTTAGTCGTTCTATAATTTTTGCTTAAAATGCCCCACATCGTACAGCGACATGGGACAATAGAAAACATAATGTGTGCATCCGTATACGTTGATCTGATTCTATTATATTAATTTAAAATTGTTGAGATACAGTCCACTAGAGGCACACTAATATTAAATCGGATGGGCAATTGCACAGTACAAGGATTTCACACTAAATGGATCCATAAAATCTTTGGCAACACGTAACATAGAGCCTGGGATACGGAGTAGTTTCGCAATCATTAGTTCTCAGTGGTCTGAAAGTGGAAGTCTGGTGTCTAAAAAGACGCTTCAGTCACAAACTATATTTTTACTAGGCTCAGAAGAATCATCTATTTTATAGCTAAATTCAATAGAAGACCGTTTGCTTGAGGACGATATAATTGTATAATTGTGCATGTTGAAACACATAAAATTACTCCCATTTGCTCGCACAGCATTCGATGGTGTTGCACACATGTTGTGCAGAAGCATCAATTGCTAAATTTAATTGCACGTGTATTTCCAGCACAATCCCTAATCCCCACAACACAATCGATGATAAACAAATAGGAGACAGCAATCTGAGGTACGCTGTCAAAATTTGTGTGCCTGTTTCGAGATGAAACTCAACCCGACAGTAGAACCAATTCATCACCGAAAGGATGAGCAAACACGTCGCCTAGCCTGCAAGTGAAAGCTTCTTCACCGTCATCATAGCCTGGCGATGGCAACCTAGCGACCGCGTACCGACGTTTCGGATGGCGCAATCGGATGATGGTTCCGGTGGCAGAAGTCACGCTAACATTTGCTTAGCCGTAATTAAAAAATATGTTAATGGATGCTTCAGCGAGTCGCGAGTCGAGTGCAATTCGGCGAGATCAAAGATACGGCAAAAAGCACAGCAACGGTGACGCGAAAGTTAGCTCGGTATATTAGACTGATGGATTACCCGCCGCGAAACGGCAGCCAGCAGAACGGTCGTCTCGGAATGCAAGTCGGAAGGGCCATCGTCAACTGGCGGAAAGGTTCGGGGTTGCGTTGTTGGCTGATCCGTGTGTAAGATGACTTAAGTGAGCACGTACGGTGCCATCGTAGTTCACGTTCTGCCGTACTCTGAAGAGGTTTACTTCGTGTCGTATGTGTGTGTGTGTGCTCAACGGGAGCTCGCTCTCATCCCCGAGGACACATTTCGGTGCGTTTGGCGTACTTTTTTTTGCGTCACATTCACTTTCTTTTAAACATTTCCTTTCCCATTAGCTTGCTCCACACTCTCCACCATATCCGTTGATGTGGTGCTGCCGGAGCCCTTTGGCTGAAGCGCACCTTACGCTGCGTTTAGCGTGTGATGTCAACTTTACGGGTGAAAAATGAACGTGACTGAGGATGAAAAATGGTAGCCCATTTGAGTCGGGGCGATGTAAAGAGGCGTTAATGAATGATAGTGGCACACGGTTCTACCCTTAGGTCGTTCATTTATTCTTGCGTGTTTTTTTTTTGTTGTTTGCTCCCGTTTCGCTTACGACGGCGAAGAATAATTGACTGTAGACTGTGCGATTGTCGAACACCTTTGGCGGTAACAAAGTTTCTGGTTTGGGAAAACTGTTCCGTGCCTTTCGCACGGGGTAATTGATTCAGCGAGCGAGATAAATTGAAATATTAAATTTTCTAACAAATAATAGTAGATTCCATTCAATTGAAAGTAATTTTATGAATGTGTAATTGAAACACAGGTGAAAACATCGAAGTGTTTTTATTTTATCAT
>KZ061794.1:295861-333311 GCA_002091835.1 Anopheles maculatus
AAAAAAACAATCGTAGTTAGAATATTCGATAAAAATATCGTAAGAAACGATTGGTGAATTAAATGATAACACATCAAGTTAATTAATATTTATTGTCCAGTTATTCAGGTATCGTAAGCAATATAGAACGGACACTTGAACGTCCTACCGTCAGAATAACAGTAAGTAAACAAATAACATCCAATGCATAATTGGCGAACATTACAAGGAACAACTGTCCTTACAGTATTCAAAACAGTAATCAATATTCGAGAGAGCTGTATATTTTAACCATTCGCAGGTCATTTGAAATAAATTTAGTTGTTCTATAATTTTTGCTTAAAATGCCCCACATCGTACAGCGACATGGGACAATAGAAAACATAATGTGTGCATCCGTATACGTTGATCTGATTCTATTATATTAATTTAAAATTGTTGAGATACAGTCCACTAGAGGCACACTAATATTAAATCGGATGGGCAATTGCACAGTACAAGGATTTCACACTAAATGGATCCATAAAATCTTTGGCAACACGTAACATAGAGCCTGGGATACGGAGTAGTTTCGCAATCATTAGTTCTCAGTGGTCTGAAAGTGGAAGTCTGGTGTCTAAAAAGACGCTTCAGTCACAAACTATATTTTTACTAGGCTCAGAAGAATCATCTATTTTATAGCTAAATTCAATAGAAGACCGTTTGCTTGAGGACGATATAATTGTATAATTGTGCATGTTGAAACACATAAAATTACTCCCATTTGCTCGCACAGCATTCGATGGTGTTGCACACATGTTGTGCAGAAGCATCAATTGCTAAATTTAATTGCACGTGTATTTCCAGCACAATCCCTAATCCCCACAACACAATCGATGATAAACAAATAGGAGACAGCAATCTGAGGTACGCTGTCAAAATTTGTGTGCCTGTTTCGAGATGAAACTCAACCCGACAGTAGAACCAATTCATCACCGAAAGGATGAGCAAACACGTCGCCTAGCCTGCAAGTGAAAGCTTCTTCACCGTCATCATAGCCTGGCGATGGCAACCTAGCGACCGCGTACCGACGTTTCGGATGGCGCAATCGGATGATGGTTCCGGTGGCAGAAGTCACGCTAACATTTGCTTAGCCGTAATTAAAAAATATGTTAATGGATGCTTCAGCGAGTCGCGAGTCGAGTGCAATTCGGCGAGATCAAAGATACGGCAAAAAGCACAGCAACGGTGACGCGAAAGTTAGCTCGGTATATTAGACTGATGGATTACCCGCCGCGAAACGGCAGCCAGCAGAACGGTCGTCTCGGAATGCAAGTCGGAAGGGCCATCGTCAACTGGCGGAAAGGTTCGGGGTTGCGTTGTTGGCTGATCCGTGTGTAAGATGACTTAAGTGAGCACGTACGGTGCCATCGTAGTTCACGTTCTGCCGTACTCTGAAGAGGTTTACTTCGTGTCGTATGTGTGTGTGTGTGCTCAACGGGAGCTCGCTCTCATCCCCGAGGACACATTTCGGTGCGTTTGGCGTACTTTTTTTTGCGTCACATTCACTTTCTTTTAAACATTTCCTTTCCCATTAGCTTGCTCCACACTCTCCACCATATCCGTTGATGTGGTGCTGCCGGAGCCCTTTGGCTGAAGCGCACCTTACGCTGCGTTTAGCGTGTGATGTCAACTTTACGGGTGAAAAATGAACGTGACTGAGGATGAAAAATGGTAGCCCATTTGAGTCGGGGCGATGTAAAGAGGCGTTAATGAATGATAGTGGCACACGGTTCTACCCTTAGGTCGTTCATTTATTCTTGCGTGTTTTTTTTTTGTTGTTTGCTCCCGTTTCGCTTACGACGGCGAAGAATAATTGACTGTAGACTGTGCGATTGTCGAACACCTTTGGCGGTAACAAAGTTTCTGGTTTGGGAAAACTGTTCCGTGCCTTTCGCACGGGGTAATTGATTCAGCGAGCGAGATAAATTGAAATATTAAATTTTCTAACAAATAATAGTAGATTCCATTCAATTGAAAGTAATTTTATGAATGTGTAATTGAAACACAGGTGAAAACATCGAAGTGTTTTTATTTTATCATTAGCGTAGTTTACCGCTACACTGAAAAAACTTAAATTAAAATTTAATTTATTTTAAAACTATAACAATTACTCGCAGTGGATTTTGCGGATTTTTTCCGAACTTATGGCCACGATGTAGCAATAGGCTTAGCATAAGCTCATTGACCTAGAAAATATTGTCATTTGAATATGTCATCATTAAGCTTTTGCTCCACAATCTAACATTTCGCTAATGGGGTATTTAGCAAAGAATTTGTGAGTTCCAAAAATGGTAATTTCTTTTCACTAATAATTTTTGTGTTCTGCTTCATTTTGGCGTTATAATTAAATCCATATAAAGCCTTTATTGAGCTGCCGGAAGGATGACAACTCTTAGCACAAGCTGAAACGTTTTATCCAAAAGAGTTAAAAGATGTTCATTTTAATTTAGGAGGCAAATAACGCCATTTAAGGCCAATGAAGAATGAAGATCGAATACAAGAGCTTACTCGATTAAATTCCTAAAAAAATACTGAAAAATCGCAAAGACACTTGAACGGGAAATAATCTGAAAGGCTAATAAAAATAAGTAGCTGCTTCAGTTGGAACAAATTATACTGACTGATATCCCGACATCGCTTTGTCATCTACAGCCCAGCCAAATATTCGTGTACAGAAGATTATGCTATATGTTTGGTGGGATCATACGAATGTGGTTAATTGTGAGCTGCAGGAAACGACTGAAAACTGCCAATGACCGTCTCATGCCCTGTCAGGAAGGAGCCGTTCGGCACGAGGCGTAGAGGAGCACAGCGAGCTCGTTGGCTGGATCAATTGGAGTCAGACCTGAGGGAGATCGGATGCAGCCGGAGGTGGAGGAGTGCAGAGAGCGACCGAGTTTCCTGGAAACGAATTGTACATCAGGTCATGTCTATTAGACGTGCTCGCTAGGAGCAGGCCAAGAAAGAAGAAGAAGAAGAAGAAGTAGACTACTTCTAATGCTGTCTACATAAAAATGGTCTGTAAATGAAATGGTGTTAATATTTGTTAAAAAAAAACCCTACTCCTGTCTATTGATGACTCACGGGTTATGATCTGAGTCAATGAGACAATTCGTGGCAGCCTAATGTATAAACTAGATTGAACAATCCATTTTTGTGCATATATTTGAAGGGTGATTGTATCGATTTCTCCTCTTAAAATTTTGACAATAAAAGCACATTGAGCGTCTTCAGCATCTATGTTTTAACCCCTTTGTTTGTTTGAAGATACTCTTTGTTTAACATGACATTTAGCACGAAGGTCTGGCATCTTTTCACACCAATTAAGGTATCGAAGAAACACACAAGTAAACCGTCTCTGTACGTATTCCAATTTGTCTATCCAGATACGAATGATTAGGACTCATCATGACGCAGTAAAATTCTAGCATAAGTCGAACTAGCGCTACAAGTAATGCCTTTAAACACATAGGATAACAGAAATCAGTTGTTTGGATGATCATAAATCTTAGCATTTTGTATGCGTTGTTTATAATATTCATATAGTGGCCATGGAAAGGCAAACATGTGTCATATTAAACAAACGAATGAGGTCTCTGAGCCCCTTTGAGGGGGAACGGCCCAGATTAAACTTGCACCATGTGAAGACCGGTGCCACTGTCGCATCTACCACCTATGTCAGTTATCATTGTTAAATAATATAAATAAAGTTGGGCTTAGAGTACTCCCTTGAATAATTCCTAACGTGCTGTCAAATATGTCCCATGCACCTTCTTCAAACTTAACCCTGTATGTCCGTCCTACTAGGAAAGACCTATACCGCAGTATTAAACCTGCACCAACACCTTCTCTCTTCTTTCGTGGCCTGCTCCTAGGGAGCACGTCGAATAGACATGGCCTGGTGTCCAATCCGTTTCCAGGAAACTCGGTCTATGGCTGCACTCCTCCATCCCCGGCTGCATCCGATATCCCTCAGGTTTGACTCCACTTGATCCAGCCAACGAGCTTGCTGTGCTCCTCTACGCCTCGTGCCGAACGGATCGCTGATGAGCACCTTCCTGGCAGGGCATGAGTCCGGCATCCTCATCACGTGGCCCAACCAGCGTATCCTTCCGGCTTTAGCAACCGTCAGGATGTCTGCATCGTCAAACAGCTCAGCTAGCTCGTGGTTCATTCTCCTTCTCCACACGCCCTGCTTGCACACACCGCCAAAGATAGTCCGCAGCACCCGCCGTTCGAAAATGGCGAGTGCATTGGCATCCTCCGCCAGCACAGTCCAGGACTCGTACCCGTAGAGGACTACCGGCCGTATCAGTGTGCGATATATGGCGCATTTCGTGCGTTGTTGGAGTCTTCTGGATCTCAGGAGCTTGTGGAGTCCGTAGTAGGCACGATTCCCCTGAACAATGCGCCTTCGGATTTCGCTGCTTACGTTGTTATCCGAAGTTACGATCGTGCCAAGGTAGCAAAACTCCTGTACTACCTCGAGATCGTCGCCGTCAACTAACACTCTGCCTCCGAGTCGTGCTCTATCACGGTCAGAGCCTCCGGCAAGCAGGTATTTTGTCTTCGTCGCATTGATCCTCAATCCAATCCTATCGGCCTCGTGTTTCAGTCGTTTGTACGCTTCGCACACCGCCGCAGATGTTCGCCCGATGATGTCGATGTCATCCGCGAAGCCAAGGAATTGGAGAGACCGGGTGAAAATCGTGCCCCGCATGTTGAAGCCCGCGCTTCGCATGACACCTTCCAGAGCGAGCACCAACACCTTACGTATCGTGTATTTTTCACAGTAAGTTATGATTAATTTGTTTAAAAATGTCTTTAAAATGCGTAAATGTAACATTCGTTTGATAATCAGAGTCCAATAATTTGAGGCATTGAGACGTGAATTGATGTAGGTTGGTTAAAATGAACTTCTTCAGTACGAAACCATGTGCTCTGGAAGAAATCTATTGCGAAGAGCGCAACTTGAGGGCTGTAAAGTCTCTTGATAATTCTCTTAAACTTCAATTGATATAAAGATTTGAGAATATACAGCAATCTCTTAAAATAAATAGTGTTTAATTGCAAATATACAACCATCTGTCACACAAACTATATATAAGATTGGTATTACCCTTGATTCGTATCATCCGTTTCATTAGATTGTTTTTCTTAAGAATAACGCTCATCGCTAAACTTAACGAACTAATCTAGCAAAAGTAAAACTAACGAGCACAAAGCGCAACGCCAACATTCAGCCAATTGCAAAATGAGTGCAACACATGTCGACAATCATGCGAACCCATCGTAATCATAGTAATTGAATTGGTGCAGTCGCGACGTGTCGTGAAAAGTGATTTAAATGAAACCATTCACCGCTAAATCCGGTACGATCCGTACTGTGAGCTGGAAACGCTGGAAAGGAGGAAAACTTGGGAGGAAACGCAACGGAAAACAGCAGCGCTGTGCGGTTGCGTTCTGAAAAGGCTCAGCTGCACAGGACGGAACATTGTTTGTACAACAGACTCTTTTTGATTTTGTTGCACCACTAGAGGCCCGCTGCACCAGATGCAGTACTCCGGTGTATGGACACACACACACACACATGCACACAGTCACACACATGCACACACACACACACATAAAGATGAGAAAAGCAATTAGTCTCTGGAGCCGCGTGCGAGCAAGAATGCGCCGTATTTCTCATCAGAGATTGAGCATGCAGGCACGCTGGTCAACAACCGTGAGCGTTGCCGAGGCTAAAGAAAAACGGCACAAAGGCTGTATGCGAACGCGCCACTTCTATTAAGTGCATTTTTTAAAATGGAACGTGTTCCATGTGGAAGAATCCTTTCGGGTTGAATTGATTGTGGCGATCTAGATTAACCACGCCGTAAGCGGTGGTGAACGATAGAAGAAGGAAAAACTTAAAGCATCACTGTAATTATGTACATACACTTCCTGGTTCTTTTGAATACATCTTTTTAAGTTAAATCAATTTTATTACCTGTAATTTTGCGATTGCAAGAAAACGATTAATGGTGAATGAACTCAGCTAAAACCCGGTCAGTTACCTTTAAGAACTAGCACTGCATTCTGGGCGGGGGCTGGGAAAACATCGATAAAACCATAAGCATACCATCAACCGTCGTTAGGTGGCCCCCGTTTCCTTTTCCATTCCTATCACACCCATACCAAGAGAGCAAGCTTAGATAATGACAGCAATTATCCGGACAACGAACGCTGTGCTAATGTTATTTACAAATTCCGAGGCTAGCACCCTCGGGCCAAACAAAAAATGGCAGATTTTCTTACGTTAATTGGTAGTAAAAATCAACGATGCCATCAAAGGTGTTTTGTGGGCGAATGTTGCTGGAGTCGTGAAAAGAAATGTTTTAACAGTTTATCATTAATTAATGGATGCAACGGTCGCTTGTTTCCACACGCCATAACGTTGGCCAGGTCAGGTTGTAGTCCTTGCTTTACTGGAAACTGATTCAAAAGCGTTCACTTTAAATAGTAAAAAACAAGATATCTATGATTTTATTTCGTAAATTTATTGTACTAAAAAACTGAACTGATATTTTTACCTGGAAACTTAAAGAAAAACCACACACACACACAGCGAGAAAAGGAAAAACGACGTTAAGATATGTTTTCTTCCCCGAACTTCGACCGAGAAAAGCAATTGAAAGTTGCAAATTGAGCCAAAATATGTCACGACGAATATTTTCAATTTCGCCTGACAAACGGGCGTATCTTCGCACATCTCGAACGCCACCAGTTGGGTAGCGAAAAAGGGGTTTCCTTTTTTCTCGTTTTCTGTCTTTTTTTTGTTGGACTCCACCAAAATGGCTTCCTCAGCGCCTCGGAAGTTCCACCAGTATGCAAAACAACACTCAAATTGCCCGTTCGTGGGAAGCGCTTTCTTTCTTCCTTGGCACGGACTCTTGTTGGACTGTCTCGCTTTCCTGATACCTGGGCAAAGTTTTTTTTTTTTTGTTGCAAAACAGTAAACTCGTACCGAATGAGCTCCAAATGGTAGTAAGTTTCCTTCGGGGAAGACTCCATTGCGATGCGAAAGTTGAAAGTGCAAAAGATACCCGAGATACGTCGTCGACGTCGTTTGACAACCCTTATGCGTTTTGAGCAGCATCGGTTGCACTAGAGGAAGTAATTTCGACACAAAAATGGCTGATTCGGAGGTTTGGTAGGTTGCACTCATAAAGCTTGAACTTAGCTTACCCTCGGTTTACTGGGGAAATGTAATGTCGAGCTCATGACAACAGAGGATTCGCTCGTAGTTTGCGTGCACATGGGAGTGTAATAGTGCCATTTGAGTGGACTATTTCAACGTTATAACCCTTGAGCTTTTAAGAATTAGTAGAAAAACTTATCATAAGAGGTTTAATAGTTTTCAATTTAAAAGAAATAACCTTCATGAAGAATATTTTATTGCACTAATTTCTATTTAATATGTGAGTCGGTGTTCCATGCTTAAAACAGACGACGAGACTGTGCTCCCGCAACACGCAAAACAAACCCAGGCCCAATATTCACTCGTCGAAATGTCACCGACATACTAATGAAGGTAGCGACAGCATTCCCGTGCACTAGCAACTAGCGGTGAGTCGGTGAAACTGTCGGCAGACCACCACTACATGCACCTAAGAGCACACCTTAGTCACATAATTTTATTGTGTGGTTTGTGTTGTGCAACTATAAGAATCATCACACGGAACCAGCACTTGGAGCATGGTTTCTTTTGTTTTTTATTCCTTTCTATTTTGTTGTTAGTGCTGCTGTTTTAGTAAATTCAAAGCGTCACCACGTTCGGAATGAGCAATTTCGTTCGTGAAAGTTGTTGCCGTTGCTACCGGCTGCTAGTGCTAGTAGTTAGCTGCACAATACTGCTAGTGCTAGTTGCCGCCTGTGCGTGCGTGTGTTCCTGTGGTCGTCGTGTTAATGTTATGCTTTGATATTTTATGAGCTTTCTGCTGATTAAAGCGATATTTTCTTATTAGACGCTTGTGCACGTGTACGGTGTGCACAATCAGGATAGGGTAGGGGACAACACAAAAATGGAGTGCGATCTTTGTTGTTCGCTCACGGGCGGGGTTCACAGTACAGTTCGCAGGCGTTCTTTTCTTCCATTAATTTGCATTCAAGCGTAGTAAGGAGTCTTGGAAGATGTTGTGGTGCGAAATATCACCAGGTGTTTCATTTCGGTAGCGAGTGGGAAGTGTAATGAATTTTAAATATAGCTAAGGTGTGCTTGTTAACATTAGTGAGTGGGCATGGTAATGCAACAGGCATGGCAATGCATCAGATCAGATAGTTAAGTTTTGTTTGTTTGACTCAACAAGTGTTCAACTCAATTTTATTCTAAGGCGTGATGTTTTAAAACGTTTAACTCAGTATTTTGTGAGCTTTTTTATTGCTCCAGAACAGCTTGACCATATTACTTAGACTAATTTACAATTAGTATACAATTATAATTGATTTTCCATATCCCGAAAAAGCTCAGTTTTGTTGGACATTGGACTTCTACATATATACGTGTGGGGACTCCTTCTTGATGACTCGTCAGTCAAATGTTGCTGTCGGTCCAACTTCATCTGTCTCGTAACACAAGCGGTGTACAACACATATGATAGACATAGAGGATCATACTAAAAGTCCATTCGTTAGACACATCGTCAAAACATCGGCTCTTAGATAAGCCTCGTTTTCGCCTCCCAGAAGATCCTGTTTCGTGGAACACTTAATTGCCTTCAACAGCGTTAAGCAATATGGATTGAGCTGCTTCGTTCTCCACACAAGATTGTAGAAGGTGATCTATGTCGTACTATCCGAGGCCACAGCCACATGGGGTACTTAGACTAGAGATATAAGTCGGAGATGCGCCTAATGTGAATGTGATCAATCTCCTGGAGATGCCTAGGAATCAAAGCTTCTTGGACACTTAGAGGAGTGATCGGATTTAATTACTACCCGTGCTCATCTGAGTCTCACATACTCTACCTCCGAGCCATGCAGAGAGAGCCATGCACGCATGTGCTTGTGAGGTAGCATGTGCCTTCCGAAGCACCCTATTAGACCAATTGGTTTGTCTTTTCATTATCAAGAATACTGCAAATAAGATAGCAACTAAACGAGAGATATTGGGCAAGATGTATCAAACAATGAGCTAGATGCCTCTAAAAGTTCCCTCATACAGCAGACTTCAGTCTTAGTAGCCGTCAGAGATTTAAGTATTTTGACAGAGCTTAAGCTATTGGAGAATATAAAATCTGCAGGACGAGCACTTATGATCTATTCTTAAATAAATTAAACATTGCATTAAAAAATACCCATATCTTGTTGTTATAAGGAGCCTTCAGTATAAAAATAGTTTCTGTATGACCCCGGTCTAGTATAATCCCATCTTCTTTCATGGCCTAACGACCTCTTAAAGGTCATGCCTGCCATTTCTGGCTTACTAGACTAATTGATACCGCATAGTTGGTTAGTCAATCCTCACTATGGGGGAACGGCCCAGATGAGACTTGAACCCCGGTCCTGCCGTGTGAAGACCGGCGCCGCTGTCGCATCACCACCGGGCCGCCCGGTAGTATAATCCCATAAATATCCCAAAACTAATTTCTATATAAATGGTCATACTCTTCCACAAAAATGCTGAGAGTAGTCGTCCTGCGAGGGCTGTCGGAGATAGAGCTCATCTAATCGTTTAACGAGGTGTCTATAGGACCTTAGTAAGCTGCTATGGTCTATATTTTACCAGTGGAGTTTTGCAGAGACCACATAATTATATTTTTCATGATTTTACATTATTTACTTATCTCTCGCTGTGTTTAAAAGATCTTTATTATCACTGAAATTGATACTGTAGAGCGTACGAGAAGGTGAAGCAAGAGAAGCTCAAAACAAAGCGGCAGTGGCATCACGTCACAGATCGCTTCGGTAGCTTGTGTGGTTTTCAGTCAAAAAATAAATTAATGCATTTGTTCTTACAATATACCCAACTTCATATATAAATGTAATATGTATTAATCTGTAGTTGACTAAAGCCATACCTTCTTACACGGTACACTTTAAAAAGTAAACAGAAAACCAAAAACAAAACCAAAATACCACATACACACAAAAGCACGAACACATTCGGAAACCCCGTTACGGAAAGGAGAAATGAAATGGTCCATAAAAGTGTTTGCTTTTACTTTTTACCGTTATTGATTTTATTGGTTTTGCGTTTTACACCATGGTCGGTTTGATATTGTTTTATTGGGCCTACGTTATTGCGATTACAGAGGGGGGGTTTTATGGGTCGTTATGCTCCAACAAAACAACCGTGTTTGCATGCGTGTGAGGTAGGGCACCAAATTTTGAATTGCATGTGCGTGTGAGTCTGTGTCTTCATGTGTGTATGTAAACGTACATGTACCATTTTACATGAAATCCATGATCCAATTTCAATGAAAGCCTGCTTAAAAGAAAATATTGGCAGAGTACCGGTGAAGCTATGTATGCTCCAGAGAAAAAAAATGGAACAACTCTGAATAATATAACATTTTTATTTTATCGAGCACAACGTACTGCAAAATGTTATCCCTTATGCACTGAGGCCACTTTCTAATAGCCTTAGCTATATTTTTGTGGTAACTCGTAAATTACAGGAGAATTGTTACAGTTTTTTCAACATCTAATGTGAACGAAAAAACTTTAAAAGATAATAAAAAAATTTGGAACATTTTATTTGAAACCAGTTTTTATCCGAATTAATGAAAATTATTTTACCATTTTCTACAAGTGCTTTTCTAGTTCCTTTTTTCAACTTTATCATGTCAACTCTTCTTAAAATCAGTGAAACTGCACTTGCGAGCTCATCAAAACTCTTTTTATGGTCACGGTTGGAAGAGTTTTGTGCCTAAAATCATTCCATTTTAAAATTCCCACTAAATTCTTTTCCAAACATTCGACAGAGTAGCTTAAAAACTGAATAAAGTTCGGCCAAAAAATAGGTTATAAAAACGGTTTGGTTGAAAATACATGTTTTGTTGAGAGTCCCTCTCTATTCGGTCATGTTTAGTCGATGTAATACAACATTTAAACTGTTAACTATCATAATATTTTTTATCTAGGAAAAGGCAATAAGCTTGTAAAATCACTTTGACTAGTAAGATAGAAACTGTTTTCTTAAAAAAAAATCACATCACCACATGTTGAAAGAGAAGCATTGAAACAGTAATAACGAATTGAACTACTGATGAATTCCCGCATGTAAAAGTAATATTACATGATGTGCATCACCTCATGCAACACTTTCAATTACTGCTGACTATATTTTGATCTTTGGTGTGTAATTTGAGCTCATGTCAATTTGGTTCAAGTGAAAAATCCTGTTTGTTTGTTAGTTCTTGTTCTTTAATATTCGTTTATTCGTTTACTCGAACAGTCGCGCTATCCGATATAATATTTCCTGCTTAATTGTTAAATCGAAACACGTTTCAACCGTTTCTATGTTCATATTAAATCACTTAATTTATTATATGATATATTATCGTCACTTGTGTTCACTCAACCAGTATTGATTTAATTTGACATGAATGCAAAATCTTTGCTAGAATGTTTTAAACTGTTTTTGCTATTTTTTTTAATGTGTTTTTAACTATATTTTAAGAATTGTTTAGATAATAATTCCAAACGTAAATCTTTTGCGATAAGGGGTTCGTTGAGTGCGTTTGTAGAAAATGGTCGTCCAAGTTAATGTTATATATCTTAATTTAGGAAATGGTATCAGTATTTAAATTGCTCGATAATTCAGAGAATTGACAGTTGAGTTTTTACTGGTTGTTCACAGTTCTGGCGAGCAGGGTATAATTTTAAAATGTAAACATCGGATTTTGGGTTGAGAGCAAAGGTATGTGCAACCAGCGGCAATTAAATCGTGAATGATATGTTTTTAAACGTTGTATAAAGCATCAACGTTCAACATTACTTTACATTACCAGGAATTCGGTATGATGATCTTAGCTTAGTATATTAATATTTTAATGCAGCAACAAAAAACTATCATAGAAGTGCAGTTAATCAGTTGCAGTTTATTTTAAATCAAAATGGACATAATAGATTGATACTTTAAAACCTCGATTTGCAGTAAAAAAAATCAAATATTCTTTGATTACATTTTATTCCAATTATTATTCAAACGAATGGATGCTGTTGCTTTTGTGAATAAAGTTAAGCTGTGATTGATTTATAATTCGATTCGATTCCATTCACCCGTCATTTTGCATCCTGACACCTTCATTAGTTTGAACAATTTTCGTCGTGGATGCAGATGGACCATTTTTTCCCTTTACCTCATTATTATACTAAATAGATTTTGTTTCAAATAATTTGCTTTGTGTGTTGATGTGTATAATTTAATACAGATCTGAACTAAAGCAAAAAATATTAATAGGACAATTAATTAACAAACCGTTCTCATGCTATATTATTAAAGTTGGAAACGTATCAATGCTTTAAAGGCACAAATTTGCGAATACTAGTGTTTGTATACTTCTGAAAAAAGAGATCATTATTAATTTTAATGAGGTTGGTATAAGTCTTTGATCTTATTCGTGAGAATTTCTCACCATATTTCGCTGATGATTGAATATTTTTTTCGTTCGTGTTTTGAGCATCTATCACAAATTTTAATTGATTTTAACAACCCCAACAAATTATGGCGGTCCAATTGTCCCGTACTGAAGCCTGGCTATCAAACTACGAGGTATTAATAAGTTAAGTAAGCCTACAAAACGATATTTGTATTCTAGGAAGAATATTTTGAAATCAATAGACGGTGTAAATTCCAACGAATTAAAGGTAAACTTTCGCAAATCAAGTTTTTATTACGAAGAAAACTGCTGAATATGTTTCCTTGGCAATGCCGGATGCTCTTTGTACAAAAACAGGTTGTGCCTTCTGATACTGAGATACCGACGCAACAATCTACTGTACTGAAGAAGCATGATCTGGATCAATTTCAGACAGCGGTGCTGTGTTATCGCTACGGTTGACGAAAGATACGCCATTAATTAGGCCAGTTCGATGCCTATCAGGAAGTAACGTAATAGGAAGGATTTGTAATGCCTTGAACACAGTACGAATCCTCCGATTAAACGCATGATCAGATGAGAAAGAGAGAGAGATGGAGTCCTGATTGCATACGGCGGAACGAAGTGTGATGTTGTCGAGGCATGTTTTACGTAACATCACCATGGAATGGTTGGCTGAAATCGTTCAATCAATAAAGATAGTTACCCGTGTAAGAATGAGCTTCCCAGCCTTCAATCAGCAGTCAAGCTGGTGGAGCAAACATTTAACATATTTCTTCGATCCAGGGAAGCGTAGGTCCTCGGATGGAAGAGTCAGCATGTACACAGTCTGGGTAAACAATTGTAAGCGGGGCTCAACATCTGGTATCTTAGACGTTAGACTGAATGTTTCTAGATTAAGATGCATTTCAAATTATTGATTGCTTGTGAAAGATGTTACATGATGCATAAGATGGATTTGATATTTTTCAGCAACTACTCGTAAGAATTGATTAAGTATCTGCTTGAAATAGAGATCTTTTTGAAGGCTATAGGTGCTCTTTCGAAACAGAGGTTTGAGATGATAAGAAGCTTATAGTGATCAGTTAAATTGTGTTGATGTTCTTAATCTGCTATCAACATCTAAAAGATTACTCACATATATTCTAATATATTCTAAAATGCGATAGAAAATTACACATCCTCTTTAAAACTGATAGCACAACACCCTTGAAACCTTCTCACGTGATTTTTTTCAATAATTAAAACTACTCTAGAATATGTAAGTGATGCATATTTTAATACCATTTATACGATCGAAAAAAAGTTTTACATGACACTGCAATCGTTAATGAGAAAGGCTGAGGAAAACATACAACTAACTGCAGTGTTTGATGGTGAAATTTACGACGCCTCGTGTTTCGTCACAAACAGGGAAATGCTTTCCATTGAAGTGGTTTTAGTGTCCTGTGCGTACCACCTGAAAATATTCACGATCTTACCCTTTAACGGTTTGGGTTTAGGCCTCGACTGTTTCCGTTGGCAGCATGGTTGATTACACAAAGTTATGAGGTTTTAAGTAATATCGTAAAGGCAAACAATACAACGCAATACTTTGGTTTACTGCTTTACAGCGTCCTAATCGTTTAAGGGATACTTTAGCTACTGATTAGCAGATTGCAGACCCAGATTCCCTGATGATTACCTACCGGGGAAAGTTGCTGTTGGAAGAGAGTCTGTCATTCGTGTTTCAATGAGGTTGAAGATTGCGGGAAATAAATAAAAGTACTATTCTTTTATGTTTCATGCGGTGTTTAATGACATTCATAATTGAAAAAGCTTGCAGATTAATTCTAATCGCATCAAACCAATGATATTTTATTAATGAACATCTAATATATTCATTTAAATAGTCATGTTTTCTAACACATATCTTGCATTGGCGTGTTAACCAGAATGCATAGCCTTATTGCGATGTGTTTTCTGGATTAAAATTCAACAAATCTTGTGTTTCGGATCGAAACTAACGCTAATGTAGAGGTCTTTGAATAGTGGAATTTGGTCATCATATTTTGTATGTATATATTTATTTAAAAACTCGTTTGCTGGTTTCATTTTATGAGCGAATGTGAATAGAAGTAATAAAATAAGCAATAATAGAATTTCATGTGAAGCATACAATACATTTTATGAACAATACATATGAAGCATTTAATACAGCATTTGTGGTTGTAGCGTTTAGAATGATGCGCTAGCCTTCAGCAAATCCTAACTTGACACATCTCAACATCTATCGATAAAGTAAACTGTAACTTTACACCCATAACGAAGATTACTACGCGTATGATAAATGAGTCAAAGAATATCCTGTTTAATTGTGAGAACTTCGTCACTACTACTACTTGTCTGAGTGTTGTTTACGTCTGTTTGGTACTGTGCTGACAGAAGCGTTTAGTCAATTATCAGCGGATAATCAGGCCGCCTCGGTCATTCGGGCCGGCCGGTTGATCGAAGACACAGTTTGATGTAACTAGGAGATGTAATGCAACGATCGAGCGCGTAGATTGTGTTAGATTGTTTCCACTTGAGGTACGTCAGTAGCACTGATAGCGTCTCTAAACTGAGGGCTGGAATCAATAAGGATTTTGAAAATGTATTGAAAGAAGTGAATGTGTGCCTAGTGAAACAACTAATATTAGAATTTCGTGTCAATATCACTTTTTATTAGTTTAATCCCCTACTTCCGCACACTAAGACCGTCGCCAGCTAAGAGAAAGAACGATTCTTCTTCCGATCATCGATCACCCCGAAAATCCTCCTCTCGTTCTCTTCGGGACTCGTTATCTATCGGCTCCTCCTGTCACTGTCGTTTAGCCGCCGTAAAAGTAGCCGCTTTCTAAGTAGCCGCTTCTCAAATTGCTCCAACCGTTGCGGCCAAATCAAGGTCGCTACACTAGATAACCAACTTAGTCCTAGAAAACACAGCACGGATTTACAGCAGGAAGCAGAAGAGCATATTGAGAAGCGAGAAACTCTTAAATGGCAAACTCTACTCGAAACACGATACAGAAAAGGCGACGAGGAAAACAATTATTTATTTTATTTTCAAAACATACAAAAAAGAGTACATCGAGATTTAATAGTTATTACATCAATTTTGAATGAAGTACAACGATAGTTTTTCATTTTCGAAGGAAAAACTCATTCCATTTTATTTACAGAAAACACCTTTTCAGTATATTTTTAAAATTATAGCTTTACGTCAACTGGAATTGAACTATTTACATTCCTTTTTTTCAATTAATAATCCAACACAAACTCGTTTAACAATGATATTGCATTAACACGATTTACGTTTCAATCATTTGACTCATGTCACGCTTTCACTACAATAGTGAGAAAGCTCGGCAAGTGATTAATATAAATAATGCGCAATCGATAAAAAGTCATACAAAAAAACACACACGCACACACTCTCCTCGTCATTAGCTTTTACATCAGTGGGCAAGTCAGAAAAATCGTTAGTCCCACTCCGCGCGTCGGCACCACCCGGCCGCACACCAAAAAGGGCAAAAATGTAATTAAATGTAAATCATCATGAAAAGCAGAAGCGACGTAGCAAATAAGTAATCATGGGAAAATGGAAGAATCTCATCCGCGGGGAGCCCAGTAGGTGATCCAAATGAACGTGACGCAAAAACTGTTAATGATACCAATCTGATACGGTACGCGGTGTTTAAGGTTTGCTGCACACCGGCACACGCGTACCTGCTAAACATTAATTACGATGCTCTTAGTTTGTGGTAGGTTGCTCCGTGAGTGCGTGAAAGTGAAGTGTTTGCAGAGAGTCGTTCACACCAAATCGCGCTGAAATTTGATTAAAACGATAGCAAACATTTGGATAACGCATTATGAATTTGGTGCCTGGTTGCGTTCCACTACAATAGTTCAAAACAGCGTGCTCTTGATATGCACCGCAATCGAACCCCCGCAAGACACCGAGGCCACTGGGCAAATAGACTGCGGGCTGAATGTTGGAATTAAACAACCGCGCCACAAATCCTTCACAGCACGGACACCGTCGGTGTGTCAAGTCTTGATAAAAGGCGCTTAAAACCAGCCCTTGGCAAACGATAAAATGATTGTAGCTTCCCATCAAAAGGCACGTTCCAACCACCGACGACTTACGATTTACATCACTGCAGCGTTTGTTCCTGTGCTGTACCACATCCGCCCAGAAGTGTGCCTCTTCCCATCCGGCAGGATATTTACGGCCCTTGAAAAGCTCGCCATGCCCCCGAGTACATCACCACTGTTGCGGGTTTGGGACTGATACGGATCAGTACTTCGGCACAGCCTGCATCAGAAACGATGGCGTGTGATGTCAACATTGCGCGGGAAAAATGAAACGTGACCGGGGATGAAAAATGGCAACACATTTGAGTTATGACGATGTGGGAGAACGTTAATGAATGGAGTCAGGATGGTAGCAGCGCTCTTAACGCATCCATTAGCCTTCGGGCACTGTGAGTACACCCGGGCGTTGGCTGCCAACCGGGTTAGACCCGGCTGAAATGCGCTTACAAAGGAAAACTTTTCAATGACGAGTACGAGATTTCATCCGATATGAAGCGTTACATTCGAGGTGTCAAGACATGCCTTAAATATTTTCGGAATCATTCAACTTCCGGGTACAGAGTTGAACGTGTTACTGCACTATAATGCTGCATTCAAACTAAAATCTTTGAAGGTTGACTGAATTCCGGCTAAATTGATGCAAACCCTTTTATTGCTTAGTTTGTGGCAAATATTTCAGCACGGTACGGTGTAAGGTGAAAGTTGATAAAGGAAGTGTGAACAATAATTTCATGCACTATAAGCTAGAAAAGAAAGCAGGAAAATTTCAGGAATTTCATCTGTTTGTCCTACCTGTTAGCTTACATACCGGAAGGTGCTAAAATGGCATCGATGTTTGTTTCTTGTGGGAAGTGTTTGAAAGGCATGTCCCGGATGCTAATGAAATGTGGTAGAATGTTTTTCCATAGGTTAAACGAGTGTGACGAATGTCCTTATTAAGACTAAATGAAGTAGCACTTTATCCATGAAGTGTATTATACTAATGTATTTGGCATTTTATACCGTAGTGTCAAATCAATCATTAACAGGCTATTATCAACATTCTTGTATTATTATTCTTAAATACTTTACCGATTTGTTCTTTCAGGGTTCATTTATAAATACTTAGTGGAGCAAAACTAGTCTTCACATGGCAGCTTTGTTAATCCAACTCCGTACGAACCATCTCCACGTTCTAGAGCCGGAATAACTGAACGAAGAGTAAAATCAGTGTTGATTACTTTCGTGCTTTCTTAAACTCTTGCCTATAATGTTGTTATTTAGGAAAGAAGGAGTAGAATATATAGGTTCCACGCATTACTATGATATTGTTGTAAGTGAAAATGAAAAAAACCTGTTGAACTACGTCGAAATTGTTATCAATTTTAGTTGTAATGTTCTTTTTACTCAATTTGTTTGTTGATGATGTTTTCTGGATAAACTAAGATTGAATTGTGACGCGCATCGTTAAGGATACATCAGAATCAGTAATATTATGGTTTACTTTTGAATGTTAAGGAGTTTGAAGAGGAAGGAAATCAAAGAAATGTTTTAAATCTGCTCTAAACGCTTCAAGAACATCAATGTTTCAATGCTTTTAACAATGATTGATGACCTCAACATTTGAAAGCGTTGAGAATTCGTTTATATATAAAATTAATGGCTCACCTGCAATCTTCAATGGCTAATCAGTCTGTTTAATTAGAGCAATGTGTTCCACCATTATTATTTTTCAACAAAAGAGCCGTTTAACACAGATCTGAAACATCTATTTGCTTAAAACAAATAAAATCGTCGAAAACCGTACTTTGTATAAGATTTCTGCCTTACCATTACACGACCATCAAACGACACCTAAACGCGATATCAAATGAGAGAAAAATGAACAGAAAAACACATAACGACTTCGCGGTATTCTAGGTCTTTTAAAGCAATTTGATCCTTTAACTTGATATTTTATTTCACATGTGATGGAGGAAAAACAAATTCAGGAAATAAACAAAAACCCATCAAAAGTTTCTGAAAATGATCGTTAGCAAGGAAATTGTGCAGGATTTTCTAATGTTGACATTTGCTTCTCGAGGCGATCAGAGTGATGCAACTATTTAGTTTGGGTCGGTTGCAGGACAACGCAGCATAACTCCGGGGTGAACGCTAATGATAGGGTGTATACAGGAAAGTCTACTTTCATATTTGATGTTTTAAAACTTCTGGGAAAACTAAATCTCATACCCATTCTTCAGGAGCTACTGCCGGTCACCATGCTACAAATCAGTGACTTATCTCTTCGATATATCAAGGCTGGATGACTAAATCCCAGTACTTCTCTAAGCTATTCTACACTGCCTGGCATATTCTACACTTCAAATAAAACCGCGAGAAGTCTTGACCATTTAAGACTTTCTTCTTAAGATTTAGCCTATCTCACGTGTTAAGAAAAGGTTGAAATAGAATTTTATTCCGGTCAACAGAACGTCAATGTCGACAGCAAATAGTGCCGCTACGACATTGCTACCGAGACGCCTCGCTGACCGGACCGCGCTATGGATATCTGTCCTATTTCTGATGGCTAGGATCAAGGATTTATAGTGGCAGTAGTGAAGCTCTTCAATTCTTTGATGTTCTTTGGGCATCAATATCCTTAGTACAGTACAGTTTCATGTAGAAACTATCTTAAAATCCAAGTCACCGTTGACTGTAGCTATGGAAATTTGCCTTCGTGATGCGTTCGCGTAAAGCAAAACTAAACCCCAAGAACGTAACGCTTTCCACAACGCACTCTAACGTTTAACATATACATTATGTTTAAAAGTAATGTGTAGTTATTAATCGTGATAAACTGAGGGAAAAATATGTTCTTCCCTAAGCTCTAAATTTCTAATGACTTTCGTGCTATAAGCAAACATACAATAATAGATACAAGACGCCTTCAATCGGTCTTAAAGGGTCTCATATCATTGTAAGAATCTCTATTCTTTCTAAAAAATTGATAATTTCACTCTTTCTGGATCTCATGTCCTTCAATCTCTTGCTCCAAATGCACCATCTCCAGTATCACAACTTCGAATAGCATCATTAACGCATCGAACTGTAACTGTAGCTTATGTATACTATCGAAATCGCTTCAAGCTCTCCATTTTGTTTATCTCATAATGATACAAAAGAACTTGTTCATCAACCACTTCCAGTGCTTTGGTCGATGTAAATCTGTTCGCCTGCAGTAAGTCACAGCAGCCCAAGCTACTTCCCGAACTAGCTCTAGTGCCTTCACGTACCATATTTATCAGAGATGAGAACAACGAAAATTTCCCGCAGCACGCTGGCGAACGGCTTTGTCTCACCTGCCGGAAATTGATTAATTATCTGCTCAAGGCATCTTCGAGACAACCGTTCCGGTGCCGGTGAGTGTTGGTGCGATAAATTATCCTCCATCTTTTCGTTTCGTTGTTCGCAGAATTTCTCTGTTCTGTTCGATTTCAATGTTCCGGTGTGGAACGAACCGGTGGATAAGATATTCGCTCCGGCTAAATAACGGATATAACAGCCGGTGTGTCGGTTAATGGCAAGAGTTGACTGAATAAGAAGAAATCAGTTGGGTTTTTTTGGTTAGTTTTTATCCACGCAGGTCAGAATTCTTAAGGTGGAAAAGGTTCTCGGTGTGACTTAATTGAATTTCAAGCTTCTGAAGCACAATTGATTGTTTCGGATAGAGGAGCTTTTTATGCAATAAAAATTAAAGTTACTTGAACATTTAAATTTTGGTAAAGAAAGGTATCATTGCTGTACGTTTCGGATGATGGATAAATATTCAACAGCTCAACAGTTAGGAAACAACTTAAAATAAAAGATGTTCAACAAAGAATAAAATAGTTCGAAACAACTCTATTTCGGTTTTTATTTTTTTCTTTTAAAGATTGAGTTTCCTTGTTTTACAAGTGTTTCTTGTCTGTTTTAATATATATAAACAATAGCTCATTTATCTAAAACATGTTTAAATTTCGTTAAGAAATTAATCACCTTCCCTTTACGGAGTGCTTTTTATCTTAATTTTTTACAACTCTCAACATAAAGGCATAAAATCGGAAAAATTATTTTACTTCAAAATTCATCGTAACAGATTTGCAAAAAATCTTAACCTAACTTAAAACAATCTCATTTTCATGTTTAATGATTAACAGACGCTAAAAGCTTTCGTTACAAAAAAGCGGTAATTTAAATCTATTTTCATTAACTAAAAAAATAGCAATTGCAGCTTCTTTCCTTCTCTTTGTGTCTGTTAAAATGATCAATAAAAATAAATTCGACCTCTAGAGAGTACACTGCATGCTGCTTCGTTTGTGTTGCACTCCTTTCAAATCAAATTAGGACGATTACAATCAGCGCCAGTGAATGATTTCACTTCGTCGGGAAATTAAATTTAACGTCTGTGTAATTATGTGTAGCAGAATTTCATTAACTTGTGCCTCGTGTGTGTGTGTGTGTCGAAAAGTGTCACTAACGCATCGTGAGCTTCGGTGAAGAAAAAGGGTGAAACGTACGTAATAAAACAATCCAATCGGCTATTGTCCTAATGATTGCTCCAGGCAAATCGTTCTATCGATCGTTCGCTACTACGTCCTACAGAGTGTTGCGCACTGTACAGCGTGTGTGTTTGTGTGGTTGGTTGCTTCATTTTCCATGTGACATGATGTGCTACGCTACAGATAACAGGTTCGTGTCCTTTGAAATTGTGTTTGTATAATACAATTTTTAAGTTCTGCTGGTAATGAAGTTTTCGAATTAAGTAATATGTACACAGCACGATCTTTTCATCCAGTTTTCGAAAGTTGTATAATTGGAAATGGAAGTATAGTAGGAATAACTCCTAACTAAAACAAAAGTACTGTCATGTTTAATTAAAATTGAATTATAATGTGAGTGTCACTCAAACAAATTTTTAATAATCAATTTTATTAAAACTTAATTTTATTACCAGGCTGTTAAAGTGTTAACAATTTAATGAATAAATTTAAGGAAAGAAATTTAAAACTCATGAATGAAAACACCCCGTACGTCACCGGAAAGCTAAACGGTGAAAATGAAAAACACAGCACCTAATGAAAACGAACCTAGAACCTCATCCTGTAGCGGACGGCCAGTCTCTCTCACTCTCTCTACCTATCACCACACGAAAAAAAGACCATTCCCACAGTCCATCTTGCATAATTTCCGGTTCCCCTAAGGGTAGCTTCTACCTCAAGATGGATCGGTAGGCTTGGGCTGATTAGAATAACCGCACCGCAACGTGCGTTACCAGCGAAAAACACCGGCCACCAACCGGAAAGCACCTGGCCCAACGGCAGCCATTATGAGGCAGCCGATCGCACACCATCTCGTGCTTGCGTACGCTCCGTCAGTGTATAGGGTAAAGCGAAAACAACATTTGCTGCCATCATCCACCGATCGATGCAGGCCCGATGCCAGGTGTGTGGTGGGATTTGGTTTGATCCAACCCGCCCGAGATCCCCCTGCCATCCATCCATTTTCACCCAACCCAAACCATATGCTCCCCGGTGGCTTCGTTCGTTGCGGCTTATGTTGCTCATGCAACAATAATCAACCGTGCCGGGAATGCCGGTGAATGAGAAGTTTAGCGACGCCCGACGCTCGATGGCCTCAAGGATGGCCCCAGGCAATCTGTAAGCGGGTAAGACACTAGCTTCCGCTAAAAGGGTTATTTTAAATGCCGGATCTAACTTTTGAGCAAACTTAAGATTATCGTTTTGCCGTGGCCGAACGGTCCGGACGGGCAGCGAACGGCGATGTGATGACAAATTAATTAACAGTCTTAACAAAGCGTCACATTCGGAAGCGGGTCGCTTCAAACTAGTGGCCGGCGGAAAAGATCAAAGTTCCGTACGGTTCCGCACACCCACCCAGGAGACTCATCGACTGCGATAATGGAGGCTCATAAAAGGTTTCTACGCAGGCTTGCCCGGGAAAGCTTACTGCGGCCGTTTCGATTCGACAAGCTGTAGTTTATGAGCTTCGGGAGGAGATTTAGCAGCCTTGTGTCGCTCTTGTTTGTTTATTAAAACGCAATTAATTATTAATTAAACGATCGATGCAAGTGCAAACTAAAATACAGGTTGAACTATTGGAGAAGAAACTCTGAAAATGAAAGAATTGATTTGAAAATTATCATAACAATGAATAAAATTATATAGATAATATTTTTACACGACATATTTGGATGAAATGGGATGCTCTACTGCTGAAACAAAGTCTTGTTACAGTGGCTGTTATTCCTTGAACGTTACGAGCACCAGTTCACTATTACAAGGTACAGTTTGCCGGTTCAATTGACCCTTCCAGATACAAACAGAACCTTCCACAACATTTCCTTCCGAGACTGTCTTGAAAGTCTTGAAGAAGTTTAGCACGAACTGTTTAACGTGTACACCGTTGTCGATTTTGAATGAATGTGATGAGATTTTGCTTAACTTTTTACACTACCTTACTATCGCTTTTCAAACGCTACAATTGTGTCTATCTGCAGTTTGATAAAAATCGCTTGCCTGCGTACGGTGTGCGCAGGCCAAATAATAAACAGTTGAGTACAGTACAGCCAGCACCTAATGAAAACGAACCTAGAACCTCATCCTGTAGCGGACGGCCAGTCTCTCTCACTCTCTCTACCTATCACCACACGAAAAAAAGACCATTCCCACAGTCCATCTTGCATAATTTCCGGTTCCCCTAAGGGTAGCTTCTACCTCAAGATGGATCGGTAGGCTTGGGCTGATTAGAATAACCGCACCGCAACGTGCGTTACCAGCGAAAAACACCGGCCACCAACCGGAAAGCACCTGGCCCAACGGCAGCCATTATGAGGCAGCCGATCGCACACCATCTCGTGCTTGCGTACGCTCCGTCAGTGTATAGGGTAAAGCGAAAACAACATTTGCTGCCATCATCCACCGATCGATGCAGGCCCGATGCCAGGTGTGTGGTGGGATTTGGTTTGATCCAACCCGCCCGAGATCCCCCTGCCATCCATCCATTTTCACCCAACCCAAACCATATGCTCCCCGGTGGCTTCGTTCGTTGCGGCTTATGTTGCTCATGCAACAATAATCAACCGTGCCGGGAATGCCGGTGAATGAGAAGTTTAGCGACGCCCGACGCTCGATGGCCTCAAGGATGGCCCCAGGCAATCTGTAAGCGGGTAAGACACTAGCTTCCGCTAAAAGGGTTATTTTAAATGCCGGATCTAACTTTTGAGCAAACTTAAGATTATCGTTTTGCCGTGGCCGAACGGTCCGGACGGGCAGCGAACGGCGATGTGATGACAAATTAATTAACAGTCTTAACAAAGCGTCACATTCGGAAGCGGGTCGCTTCAAACTAGTGGCCGGCGGAAAAGATCAAAGTTCCGTACGGTTCCGCACACCCACCCAGGAGACTCATCGACTGCGATAATGGAGGCTCATAAAAGGTTTCTACGCAGGCTTGCCCGGGAAAGCTTACTGCGGCCGTTTCGATTCGACAAGCTGTAGTTTATGAGCTTCGGGAGGAGATTTAGCAGCCTTGTGTCGCTCTTGTTTGTTTATTAAAACGCAATTAATTATTAATTAAACGATCGATGCAAGTGCAAACTAAAATACAGGTTGAACTATTGGAGAAGAAACTCTGAAAATGAAAGAATTGATTTGAAAATTATCATAACAATGAATAAAATTATATAGATAATATTTTTACACGACATATTTGGATGAAATGGGATGCTCTACTGCTGAAACAAAGTCTTGTTACAGTGGCTGTTATTCCTTGAACGTTACGAGCACCAGTTCACTATTACAAGGTACAGTTTGCCGGTTCAATTGACCCTTCCAGATACAAACAGAACCTTCCACAACATTTCCTTCCGAGACTGTCTTGAAAGTCTTGAAGAAGTTTAGCACGAACTGTTTAACGTGTACACCGTTGTCGATTTTGAATGAATGTGATGAGATTTTGCTTAACTTTTTACACTACCTTACTATCGCTTTTCAAACGCTACAATTGTGTCTATCTGCAGTTTGATAAAAATCGCTTGCCTGCGTACGGTGTGCGCAGGCCAAATAATAAACAGTTGAGTACAGTACAGCCAGGTGGAAATGAAAACGAACCTAGAACCTCATCCTGTAGCGGACGGCCAGTCTCTCTCACTCTCTCTACCTATCACCACACGAAAAAAAGACCATTCCCACAGTCCATCTTGCATAATTTCCGGTTCCCCTAAGGGTAGCTTCTACCTCAAGATGGATCGGTAGGCTTGGGCTGATTAGAATAACCGCACCGCAACGTGCGTTACCAGCGAAAAACACCGGCCACCAACCGGAAAGCACCTGGCCCAACGGCAGCCATTATGAGGCAGCCGATCGCACACCATCTCGTGCTTGCGTACGCTCCGTCAGTGTATAGGGTAAAGCGAAAACAACATTTGCTGCCATCATCCACCGATCGATGCAGGCCCGATGCCAGGTGTGTGGTGGGATTTGGTTTGATCCAACCCGCCCGAGATCCCCCTGCCATCCATCCATTTTCACCCAACCCAAACCATATGCTCCCCGGTGGCTTCGTTCGTTGCGGCTTATGTTGCTCATGCAACAATAATCAACCGTGCCGGGAATGCCGGTGAATGAGAAGTTTAGCGACGCCCGACGCTCGATGGCCTCAAGGATGGCCCCAGGCAATCTGTAAGCGGGTAAGACACTAGCTTCCGCTAAAAGGGTTATTTTAAATGCCGGATCTAACTTTTGAGCAAACTTAAGATTATCGTTTTGCCGTGGCCGAACGGTCCGGACGGGCAGCGAACGGCGATGTGATGACAAATTAATTAACAGTCTTAACAAAGCGTCACATTCGGAAGCGGGTCGCTTCAAACTAGTGGCCGGCGGAAAAGATCAAAGTTCCGTACGGTTCCGCACACCCACCCAGGAGACTCATCGACTGCGATAATGGAGGCTCATAAAAGGTTTCTACGCAGGCTTGCCCGGGAAAGCTTACTGCGGCCGTTTCGATTCGACAAGCTGTAGTTTATGAGCTTCGGGAGGAGATTTAGCAGCCTTGTGTCGCTCTTGTTTGTTTATTAAAACGCAATTAATTATTAATTAAACGATCGATGCAAGTGCAAACTAAAATACAGGTTGAACTATTGGAGAAGAAACTCTGAAAATGAAAGAATTGATTTGAAAATTATCATAACAATGAATAAAATTATATAGATAATATTTTTACACGACATATTTGGATGAAATGGGATGCTCTACTGCTGAAACAAAGTCTTGTTACAGTGGCTGTTATTCCTTGAACGTTACGAGCACCAGTTCACTATTACAAGGTACAGTTTGCCGGTTCAATTGACCCTTCCAGATACAAACAGAACCTTCCACAACATTTCCTTCCGAGACTGTCTTGAAAGTCTTGAAGAAGTTTAGCACGAACTGTTTAACGTGTACACCGTTGTCGATTTTGAATGAATGTGATGAGATTTTGCTTAACTTTTTACACTACCTTACTATCGCTTTTCAAACGCTACAATTGTGTCTATCTGCAGTTTGATAAAAATCGCTTGCCTGCGTACGGTGTGCGCAGGCCAAATAATAAACAGTTGAGTACAGTACAGCCAGGTGGAAACTTAAACAATCCCTGCATCTGAAAAACATCCTTCTTATGACTATGGGTTGAAATTAGGTGCACCCATCATTATAGCGGTGCCTATTTACTGCCAAATGCAGGACGATGCGCCGCTTCATCTTACTCCATCCGCGTCAACGTGCCACCGTCCAATCAGTCTGATTTTGCCGAGCAAATGTCGTATTAGTGCTACCTCACCTAAACTTATGATACAGGCCGTTAGCAGCAGTAGTAGCAGCAGCCGAAGTGGTTGAGACACTTGCTTCGATGCGGCATTGTGCTGCATCGCGGCCGGGTGTTCACCTGCAACGACAAGCATTAATATTTTGTGTAGCATTAGTATTTGATGTTTTGACTCATCAAACGCACCACTAATAAAGCGAAAACAACATTTGCTCCCATCATCCACCGATCGATGCAGGCCCGATGCCAGGTGTGTGGTGGGATTTGGTTTGATCCAACCCGCCCGAGATCCCCCTGCCATCCATCCATTTTCACCCAACCCAAACCATATGCTCCCCGGTGGCTTCGTTCGTTGCGGCTTATGTTGCTCATGCAACAATAATCAACCGTGCCGGGAATGCCGGTGAATGAGAAGTTTAGCGACGCCCGACGCTCGATGGCCTCAAGGATGGCCCCAGGCAATCTGTAAGCGGGTAAGACACTAGCTTCCGCTAAAAGGGTTATTTTAAATGCCGGATCTAACTTTTGAGCAAACTTAAGATTATCGTTTTGCCGTGGCCGAACGGTCCGGACGGGCAGCGAACGGCGATGTGATGACAAATTAATTAACAGTCTTAACAAAGCGTCACATTCGGAAGCGGGTCGCTTCAAACTAGTGGCCGGCGGAAAAGATCAAAGTTCCGTACGGTTCCGCACACCCACCCAGGAGACTCATCGACTGCGATAATGGAGGCTCATAAAAGGTTTCTACGCAGGCTTGCCCGGGAAAGCTTACTGCGGCCGTTTCGATTCGACAAGCTGTAGTTTATGAGCTTCGGGAGGAGATTTAGCAGCCTTGTGTCGCTCTTGTTTGTTTATTAAAACGCAATTAATTATTAATTAAACGATCGATGCAAGTGCAAACTAAAATACAGGTTGAACTATTGGAGAAGAAACTCTGAAAATGAAAGAATTGATTTGAAAATTATCATAACAATGAATAAAATTATATAGATAATATTTTTACACGACATATTTGGATGAAATGGGATGCTCTACTGCTGAAACAAAGTCTTGTTACAGTGGCTGTTATTCCTTGAACGTTACGAGCACCAGTTCACTATTACAAGGTACAGTTTGCCGGTTCAATTGACCCTTCCAGATACAAACAGAACCTTCCACAACATTTCCTTCCGAGACTGTCTTGAAAGTCTTGAAGAAGTTTAGCACGAACTGTTTAACGTGTACACCGTTGTCGATTTTGAATGAATGTGATGAGATTTTGCTTAACTTTTTACACTACCTTACTATCGCTTTTCAAACGCTACAATTGTGTCTATCTGCAGTTTGATAAAAATCGCTTGCCTGCGTACGGTGTGCGCAGGCCAAATAATAAACAGTTGAGTACAGTACAGCCAGCACCTAATGAAAACGAACCTAGAACCTCATCCTGTAGCGGACGGCCAGTCTCTCTCACTCTCTCTACCTATCACCACACGAAAAAAAGACCATTCCCACAGTCCATCTTGCATAATTTCCGGTTCCCCTAAGGGTAGCTTCTACCTCAAGATGGATCGGTAGGCTTGGGCTGATTAGAATAACCGCACCGCAACGTGCGTTACCAGCGAAAAACACCGGCCACCAACCGGAAAGCACCTGGCCCAACGGCAGCCATTATGAGGCAGCCGATCGCACACCATCTCGTGCTTGCGTACGCTCCGTCAGTGTATAGGGTAAAGCGAAAACAACATTTGCTGCCATCATCCACCGATCGATGCAGGCCCGATGCCAGGTGTGTGGTGGGATTTGGTTTGATCCAACCCGCCCGAGATCCCCCTGCCATCCATCCATTTTCACCCAACCCAAACCATATGCTCCCCGGTGGCTTCGTTCGTTGCGGCTTATGTTGCTCATGCAACAATAATCAACCGTGCCGGGAATGCCGGTGAATGAGAAGTTTAGCGACGCCCGACGCTCGATGGCCTCAAGGATGGCCCCAGGCAATCTGTAAGCGGGTAAGACACTAGCTTCCGCTAAAAGGGTTATTTTAAATGCCGGATCTAACTTTTGAGCAAACTTAAGATTATCGTTTTGCCGTGGCCGAACGGTCCGGACGGGCAGCGAACGGCGATGTGATGACAAATTAATTAACAGTCTTAACAAAGCGTCACATTCGGAAGCGGGTCGCTTCAAACTAGTGGCCGGCGGAAAAGATCAAAGTTCCGTACGGTTCCGCACACCCACCCAGGAGACTCATCGACTGCGATAATGGAGGCTCATAAAAGGTTTCTACGCAGGCTTGCCCGGGAAAGCTTACTGCGGCCGTTTCGATTCGACAAGCTGTAGTTTATGAGCTTCGGGAGGAGATTTAGCAGCCTTGTGTCGCTCTTGTTTGTTTATTAAAACGCAATTAATTATTAATTAAACGATCGATGCAAGTGCAAACTAAAATACAGGTTGAACTATTGGAGAAGAAACTCTGAAAATGAAAGAATTGATTTGAAAATTATCATAACAATGAATAAAATTATATAGATAATATTTTTACACGACATATTTGGATGAAATGGGATGCTCTACTGCTGAAACAAAGTCTTGTTACAGTGGCTGTTATTCCTTGAACGTTACGAGCACCAGTTCACTATTACAAGGTACAGTTTGCCGGTTCAATTGACCCTTCCAGATACAAACAGAACCTTCCACAACATTTCCTTCCGAGACTGTCTTGAAAGTCTTGAAGAAGTTTAGCACGAACTGTTTAACGTGTACACCGTTGTCGATTTTGAATGAATGTGATGAGATTTTGCTTAACTTTTTACACTACCTTACTATCGCTTTTCAAACGCTACAATTGTGTCTATCTGCAGTTTGATAAAAATCGCTTGCCTGCGTACGGTGTGCGCAGGCCAAATAATAAACAGTTGAGTACAGTACAGCCAGGTGGAAACTTAAACAATCCCTGCATCTGAAAAACATCCTTCTTATGACTATGGGTTGAAATTAGGTGCACCCATCATTATAGCGGTGCCTATTTACTGCCAAATGCAGGACGATGCGCCGCTTCATCTTACTCCATCCGCGTCAACGTGCCACCGTCCAATCAGTCTGATTTTGCCGAGCAAATGTCGTATTAGTGCTACCTCACCTAAACTTATGATACAGGCCGTTAGCAGCAGTAGTAGCAGCAGCCGAAGTGGTTGAGACACTTGCTTCGATGCGGCATTGTGCTGCATCGCGGCCGGGTGTTCACCTGCAACGACAAGCATTAATATTTTGTGTAGCATTAGTATTTGATGTTTTGACTCATCAAACGCACCACTAATGAACCTTCAAGGACAGAGTTGATGTGGAAAGTAATTTAAATATTTCTTTTTACACTTTGTAAACTAGTTAAAAATGAGCTGTAGTGTTTAACTGTGACGATATGTTCCTATTTAGGTATTAATATTGTTGGTGTGGTGGATGGCGTCCATGTGGAATAGAGCTTTGACAGCTGTCAGATAGCATGACCGATGCGACAGTATAGTGGAGCGGGAGTGTGTTCTGAAACTTTTATTTGAATTTTATAACCGTATTTCCACAAAATGGAGGGACTTGAATTATAATATTTGCGTTGATTGTGTAATTGGGTATATAAATGCAAATATTGTCAGTTTCACTTGCTGGACTGCTCCAACACAACATTATTTAACTTCAATTAGTAATCCATTACAAGTCTTATGAACTGTCAAAAAAAAAATCCTGTCAGTAAATACCACCTGAAGATGATGGAATCATCAAGTTGTTGACTTTTAGTAATTGGTATGATTGCCTCGTATGATGTGACATGCTGTATCCGCTCTAAGTAAGTTTTAATTGGGAAAGTTTGTTTTTGCAATGCCAAATATAATTGATCACATAATGTTACAAATGTGTTTGCTTATAATAAGCTATCATGAGTTCCCTCTTTCCTTCATTTTTGATGTTCTTTATTTTTCCTTCGAATAGTGTCCAATGCCACTTTGTACTCGACGAGTAGGTACTTTGGATTTTATTTAAAAACATTCCACCATTTGCAATCTCTTTTCAAATGTGTGTTTGTGTGTTTTGGGGAGAATGCAGACAGAAATTTGAAATGAAGATGCGATGAGTGTACCTTGAAAAGATTTATTATGTTTTGTAAAATCTCTTGCCTGTATGGGCATTTTATATGCATCCAATGAATGTCTTCATACACACAATATGCTCAAGCAGACGGGCAGAGCTAATCCATTACTACAAGGGAAAGATGGAACTCGCTCGTTTCTCGTATGTAATGCTTTATCCCTTTTTTTTCACTTCTTTTATGTAGTGTAAACAATGTGTTTTCTGTACAGAGAAGCAGATGTGTCCTCTTTGTGTAATGGGAATCAGTGAAGTATGTGTGCTTACCGCTAATCACATGGGCATAGACGCTTGCCGACTTTGCCATCGTTGGAACGCATGTATAGTTTCCTGTATCGCTTTGTACAACCCTTTTGATTTTTAACCTAGCAATATTGCAAAAGATAGAAAGATAGAAGAGAAAAAAAATGATATGAATATGAACAGTTAAATAATGTTTCTCTAACTGCAATGAAGTCAAAATACAACAAATGTTAATATAACATCGGATAACCATCTTACCTAGATGTCAAAACTTCTGTCCAATCGGTTTCGACAATAATTCTACGATTTTCACTAGAAAGTAGTTCATTTTCCTGGGCCATCGGCTCGATGAGCGTAGATCCTGCGAAGCAAAACACATGTTGCGAGCTCTTATTGCAATGTCACGGAATCTACTGCTGTTAGCAAGAAATGGTCTTCGCCAACAAAATTACAAAACACCAACCACACAAACGCCCTCTTATTACATCGCTTACGAGAACAGTGTATCATACCTTTGTACCAAAAAATAGTCCCTAGCTCATGTGGTCCCTGCTGAATAACGCACGTCATCGTGATTTCGCTATCGGATTTGACAAATATGTCCGCTGGACCAAGAATTCTCGCCCGCAGTTCTGTGGAAATGGAATATTGAAACCGTACACGGTTTGTGATACTTTTCCAAAGCATAACTTGATGCTTAACATTTCGTTAGAATTTCACCAAAATTCATACTAACCTATAACGTTAAGTAAGTACGATAGTGACATTTTGGGTTCCGTGTTAATTTGACACTCGTACACGCCCGTGTCGCGCACTTGTGGATATTTTATCTGCAGCGTCCAATTGACGGAACCATCCGGGTGTATGACCTGGAATGGTATTAAGCGGAGCGGAAATAAGTTTTTGCAGGCACGTATGCAACGGGAAATGATGTTTTTACATCCGTGCGCCGTTAATATTCAATGAACGCGTTCGCGCACGTGCTTACCTGAAAACGTTGATCCGAGGTGTACGTTGAAGCTCCGGTTGTAAGTATGTGTATATCTCGCTTACGGATCCACGCCACCTGCAGCCGACATAGAAATGTGGTTGTAAGATTGCGTCATATAATTATTTGCTACTATCCATTTTATTAAAGTATTTAAATAATATTGAATTTGAACCAGGCACGTAAATAAGCGATCCTGATTTTTGTGTACAAGAAACTTGACTGACTACTTCAACAAATCACTTCCTGTAAATTGGGATAGTTGGCTTCGAACGGTTGGCCGTTGTTAGAGCTCAGATTTATCATTTTCTAAATTTTCTTTTGATCTTTACCGTCTCGTTTGGGTAGCGTGGTTTTCCACCGGAATGTGGCCGATGGTTTGCTTCAGCAAACCATTAAAGAAAGAAAGGCACAAAAAAAAGCGGAACCTTCATTCTCAGGTAGCCTGAGATCCCTCTATCACTATCATGTAACAATGTTTGCGAACGAAAACCAATTTTACCCTCATCACCGCTGCTCAACAGGAAACGATAATCGATTGAGAACGTGAAAGATCTACGTGAAATGAATCATCTAAACCTAGCGGCACGTACATACATCAGTGCAGCGTTTCGAAAACTATGTGTGTGAGTGTGTGCGGCCAGGGGCATCAGCGCCAGATACTACAAATACTTACATCCTTATCCCCAAGACGTTCCACGCGGCAGTGTAAGAACCCGGTCTGACCTACGGTTACGGTTAGATTGCGGGGCACGTCAAAATCAAAGTACGGTTGTAAAGCGGCAGACTCCTCGGTCGTGGTGGTCATCATGCTTGAGCTGACGGAAACTGTAAAACGAAACGCAAGAAGGAAGAAGGCAACCGCTAAGTCGAATCAAACGTAAGCAAAATGAGATTTCCTTATATTTTTTTCTTGTTGCAAACCCCCAAGACATGCTTTCCAATCAAAGGTTGGGGCTTTTTTCTTATTTTAATTTCGACAGGTTCTTTGAAATAGTTGTTTGAAAAGTTAAAATTTTAAAGGTGTATTATCAGAAGTTTTAATAATTTAAAACGTGGTGCAGCTTTATTATGTTTTAGTTTTGAAGGTTAAATTTTGGCTCCACGAAGGTAATTTATAGATTGTTTTGATGAAGCTATAATTGATAGTTTGTCATTAAAGTTGGGTTGCAATTCTTCGTTATAATTATCGATCCTTTTCAGTAATGCTAGATGTTTAACTAGTTAACAAAGCATCAGCATCTAATCAAACAATAAACATATTTTCTCCTTTCAATTCGTTGACGCTAGAGCGCGGCCTAAGTATGGCTTCATTGTATTGGTTAGGTCGGATTAGGATAGTTAGGTTAGTGTAAGAATATTTTTGTAATAAAATTTAGTCTAAGTCTGAAAGCCGATGTGTGCACACCTCTTATTTTTATCTATTGAACACAATTTTTATGTGAGATGCGATCAATACAAAAATAAAAAAAATGTGATTGATGTTTATAAATTAATAGCAAAAGAAAAATTTCAAGAGGTCGTTAGGCCAAGAAAGATGTGTCTTGGGTAAGGATTAAATTTCCTGCTCGTAAATTTATTAGTTTCATGATTTCGGGCAATGAAAGATAATAGAATTGATAATGTCTATCTTCGTAGCAAAGACTGATAAGTCGGCTAAATGAAAATGTACCTTATGATGAAGAAGATCGTCCTAGAGAGGTTACTTACATTCACGATTATAGTTTCTACCAACCATTTATCTAGTTATTGCATGTTTGCATAATAAATTTATACCACATTTCAAAGAGATAAACCAAACTACATCGAAAAGTTGTTTACATTATTAAAACATAAAAAAATATCGTTATTGTTATCATAAGAGTAGCTATAAAAATAACCAAAGGCCTCAATAACCTGCTCATCCAAATGAAAGACATCTAATACGATAAAGAGGTCACACAAAGATACGTGACCCTATTAAGTTGAACTGATACTATTATTTTAATTAAATATTGTTGTGTTAGAGTCCACAATAGCCATAATGCAAAGCTTTCACACTTTATAGATCCTTAAAATATCAGGCCTAGTGCACGGCGTGTTTTTGAGATCATCAGTTCAATAACCTCTAGGTCTGTAGGTGCAAGTTTGCTGTCTAAAAAGACGCTTAAGTCACAAATTAAATTTGTTCGAGGCTCAGAAGAATCTATTTTAGCTATTTATTTCTAACTTCATGATCACAGATTTTTTCCTGGGAATGTTATACCTCTATGTTTTTTTAATGTTGTCGCGCATAACATTACTTTGGTATCACGAGTTCAATTGATACAAATAATCTTGGAGTGTTCGACAACAATTAAGACCAAAAATTGGTATTTCTAATTCATCTGCATAAAAAGTATTTTCACAATCTAGGATAGCATACACTAGATAGTCAAGAATTATTTCTATCTTGCAGAATGAATTATAGGTGCAGATAAAGCGTTTGCTATGTTCAAAGTAATGTGTCGATGGCTTAGATAACTGAACATTTGTATAACCCGTGCTTCATGTACACCACATTTGACCAGCTTTGCAACTTGCAGGTACAGGAAGTATTTTAGGATTAATGGATCGAAATATAGTTGAATAACATGGTTGACCAAGGTTAAGACTGGGCCTGTAAATACTATTGATATGAATTATTATTCATTGGTATGTTAAGTAAATAACGCAAATGTGAACTATGTTTTAAAGAGATTTCAAAGCATCTCTATTTTAAGTTGAAAGCATTGAAGCATACATAATTAATAGAATTAAAGAAGTAAAGGAATTGAAAAACAAAAAAAAGTTAAGCAGTAAATTTGTATAACGCATGAACATTCTTACATAAATTAAAAGGTTTCGATGTATGTGAATGATCTTAATTTTGGATTCTTCAGTGGAATTTCAAATTAAAAGTGAACTATGGTGAATTCGTCAAACATCTATAGTTCAAAGAATTATTTAGCAAAATAGTTTTGCCCAATCTGTTATACATATCATTGAACTCACACTTCAGGATGACTCATTAAGTGACTAAACATTCAATGCTCAATCGGAAAAACTTGTTTTTGCAAAGCGAACTAAAAAAAGTAATTGAAACATGCTCACATGAAATAATATTTAAACTAAAGCACTTGGAAAACTATTCACCAAACTATTCTCTAAACTTTAAATTAAATATAGAAAAAGAAAATAAAATGAAGAGTTAACTTTCCGGAACAACAGAATTGAACGATTTGTCAAGACTTAAATTAATCTATCCTAAACTCTTCGTCTTCTCATGTCAAGAGTTTCCGTTCAAGCTTCGAGATTCTGCTTATCCAAAAGTGGGCCTCGATGTCTTCAACACTCGAGTAAAGCAAATATTGTCCTTTTCGTATGATTAATCCTATTTTTCGAGTTATTTTTCTTTATTTTTCATTCAAACGTGTAGCTAAACCTACATAATTACATACAACAGCATTTAATTTTAATTTACCCAATTAAACCATTCCTATTGGTCCAACTCAGTAAAATGTTACTCTTAAACAATACGGAAATGATATCAAAATCGTGGAGGTCACTAAATTCAATAGTTTTTTGTACATTACTGTCAGTGAGCTATGTCAACAGAACTGACCATCCTCACTCGAAAAGTGTGAACACGTGTGCTACCGATGCCACCAAAAGTAACGTGCGCGCGGTCACATTTGACAACGTTATCATATAATTTTTGTATTTCTGTCAAATCTGTTGAAGTACGGAATATTGTTTAAATCATAACCCAGTAAACTAACGCTGAAATATCGCGTGGAAAGCAAAGAAAGTGTATTATTTTCTATAAAGAGGAAAATGATTCGATTTTAATGAGCTGAGTAATGGTCGTGGCCTGAGCTTCTAAGCATAGAGTTCGCTTTACTTTATCCTGAGGTAGGACGGAGTCCATTAACATTCAAAAGAGAAAACACGAGCTAAACATCTCTCACGTCTTTATTACACTGCCACTTATTTGCTTTTAAATCTGTCCAAGTCAAAATTAAATTATATTATCAACGTCTTTACAGTACACATAAAATTGAAAAAAAAGTTACAAAAATGTAAATGAAATTATAATGAGCTGTTCCATACGATATACTTATACATCTAATTTTATTAATCCTGTACCCCAATCCAATCTACCTCAACAATCTTAACTCCATTACTTGTTAAAGTTGGTTGTCGGATAAGTTACGACGCTATCGGCTTGAATTTTACAGCCCAATTGTAAGTGTCAAACGCAACTGTGTGCTACAAAAATTTTATGTTTTCGCTTTCCGTTGGCTTGTGCCCATTAAATCGCGTCTTCTCGCGAGCACGCTCTGTTTAAAAATACACCTGAGACCTACCAAGCAACAACTGACCATTCTGACCGTAGTATACGTAAAAGAAATACATAAAAACAAAACATCCCATTGCCTTTCCACGCTGTTTAGTCAGAATTCAATAAAAGTTTGTTGTTTGGTGACGCTTACCTTCAATTCTGCTTTGCAACAGTAGTATGTAGACTCCAACATAGAAGAGTAATTGATTGAACATCTTCACTAATTACTTCACACTGCACATAAATGGTTTGATAAATGCGCCACGTTGTGCTCGCGAATCCACACACTGTTCAAACTGTTCTGCCCGATTCATTCACGCGCGCTACGTGCTGACTGTCACGGGAATGTGGCAAGTTTTTGGGTAGGTGGGCGAGCCGGAGGGCGCAGGTAGAACAGCAGGGAAGGGCACCCGGATGCACCAGTGCGCTCGACGCAAAAAGCCGACCCGCTTCGTTGTTTAAAACTGGTAGGTCGCGCTACGTGCTGACTGTCACGGGAATGTGGCAAGTTTTTGGGTAGGTGGGCGAGCCGGAGGGCGCAGGTAGAACAGCAGGGAAGGGCACCCGGATGCACCAGTGCGCTCGACGCAAAAAGCCGACCCGCTTCGTTGTTTAAAACTGGTAGGTGGATGGTGGTGGTGGTTACGGTAATATCCTTCCGTCCGTGCCGTGTCACCGTATCCCGCGGGCACCTAAACAGCGGGCACCTTCTTCAGAAGTCGACGCCTGACTTACCCGTGCTGACAAACCGGTGTGATGTTTTGCCGATGTGCACACTAACACGCCCGTTCCCCGTTGGCGGGCTTTTCCGTACCTTCGGCCCACAGGCAAACCACGCGGGTGTCACCAACAGCGCTAAATTATGCTCACTCTTTTTCACCGCAGACAACGCCTGCTGCCTGTACCGCCGTCGTGGCTTGCTCACCGCACCACCGAACCGACCAGTTTCTCCTGGTTGAGGGCCACAAGGGTCACGCATATTTATCACGGCCCGCTCACACCGAGTGGGGTTTTGGGGAATTTGCCCGCCCGATCCTAGCACACGGACGCACGCACACTACTTGCACACTCACATAGACGCACGCACGCACACGTACACGTAAGACCGACTAGCCGCCAACGACATCGAACGCGCGACGAACCATTCATCCGACCACGGCCAACACGACCCACTGCACACACACACACGCACACACACCAGCCTCGTCC
>KZ061795.1:2818-14115 GCA_002091835.1 Anopheles maculatus
GCGGTTGAGCGTAACGTGATTCTAGTATATGTTAAGTGTATGATTCGAATTTAGTGATCAGTGAGCTTTGAGAAATCATTCTGACGCGCACGGCATGTGTGCGATGGTCGTATGTGTTCCTTAGTGATAGAATTATTCAAACGACAACGCGATGTTTGTGATGGGTTGGTTACAAATGTGATTTTAAGAATGATAGCACACACTGACACGGTGATACCGATGCTGCCCTTGCTATCGAATTTTGTTGGTGTATCAAGAAATGATCTTCTTCTTCTCTACCGACATCACGGTCGGTAACCCAAAGCAGCTCCTCATCAAGAAATGGTTAATTAAACGTATTCGCTACCGTTAGCATCTGTGGTATAACGTGATGGCTCCGTTGTAATAGTTTTCGCCGATTTGAGTTTCGTTCAAGAAGATCATTCTTGAGCATAAAGAAAGGTATTTAACATTCTCCGATTATTTGACATCCCGATTTGCTTAAGAGAAATAATGTACAAAAGATTTACAACCAAACAAAAAATGTCAACAATCGTCATCAAAAATGATTTTGGAAATCCGATTCCCATAAGCCACGGTTAAAGAAAGGGAGAGTTGAGATGATTCCCATAAAACTCAAGCGACCGTGCGACGTAAAACAAAATAAAATCACCTTGTACCGCTGCATAAAACTACAAATTGATTTCTTGTTATCCCTTCTTTACGTCTTCACGCGTTCTGTAAGGATAGGAGCGTAACAGTATTTAATGCCACTGGTGTATTTTTTTTCTTGTAATGGATTGTTAAACGACTGTAAGGATAGGAGCGTAACAGTATTTAATGCCAACTGGTGTATTTTTTTTCTTGTAATGGATTGTTAAACGATCGATTGGAATCCCGGATCACACCGAGTTGGTGTAAATTAAAAGTAAATAAACACAGCAATAAATTATATACCGTATTTCTCACAGCGTCGCACTATCCCCTTTCGAACAATGGGCGAAGCGAAAGACTTCGCCAATTGAAAAGGGTATCTTGTATCGATTATTTTCCGTTAGTTGTCCGACTAATTTGTAAGACGTTTTTAAACGTGCAGGAAAATTGTATGGAATAATTGTTAATACGCTTCTTTTTGGCAACACATTACCTTACTACAGATTACTATTCATTACTTTTCATTACTTAAGTATGATTTTGACAATATTTTTGTGAAGTCGCCATTTTTACAAACATGTTTTTGGTCCGTGTGTTATGAATCTAGACAATCTACAGCCCAGATCAGATTCCAATATCAGGGCTAAATTTGGCTACAGTTGGCCGACTTAAAACGTTGGGCTCAGTAAAACAAATTCCTTGTCTCACTTCAGACGCTAGCAAACCGAACCACGAAAGGTGTTTTCTTTTTTCTTCGTAGTTGCTCCGCTCCGTCTGCACGATACTTTCGGGTGTTTTGTTTCGCCTCTCCTTTACTCACCCCAGAATACGTTAGACGGTAGAACCTGCGCTTTAACCATAGTTCTTTATAACGAAAATGGTTTACTGCTACAACCGCTGGAATTCAAAACGCCAGCGCAATCCGCAACCTCAGATTCTGGTGTAAAAAAGAAATAAAAACAGACACTGCTTCAAATCTGGAAATTCTTCCTAAAATACAACAAAACAACATTCGTAAACCAAAAAAAAACAACAACGGAATGTGAGAAAATCGTTAGAAAATATCAGACATCCAATGTTCGATATAAAAAGTAGGACAGGAAAATAATTTCAAGCCGATCCAGCGCGAGCATAAGTGAATAATAAGCACAAGAAAATGGTACAATATTTTCGGCAGAAAACCAAACCTGTTTTGTTAGGATTCATGGTTGAATTTATCTTGAAATGAAATTCAACCACAGGGAGAACATGTTCAACTTCTATAATGATTTGATTATAAATCATGGACTTTGTAATTGCCATAACTAGATTTGGTTCTTTTCGTATAACAAACATTGTTTCATAGAATAAAAATACATTTGCTTTAAAAGAGCAATCTGAAGTTGCACTTTTAATTTTCATACTGTTTAATTTAGAAGGAAATATTTTAAGATTCGAGCCCTTAACCAAGTCAAGGTTCACATCTATCATATGCATTCTTCAGAGCACCAATGAAAATCGTTGGCTTCCTCTCTCATACATTGGAGTGGTCAGTGTTGTGTAGTTAAATTAATTCTTGATATAAACCCAGCTGTTGACACTCAAACGCACAGCTGTTCCTGCGAATTGCACATTGTGTGTGTTTACGCTCACAATTGGGTGTCGTTCGAAAAACCGCGACTAGCCAGACTTCGAACCTCAAGCGAACATGCCTGTACCAGTCAAAGGGGGGCAACTACCACTTGCTGGATTAACGTAATAAATTAACTCTACCGGCACCATGCCCGCGCACTTTGCCAGTTGTATATGAATTAAATGACCAACGGATGTTTCATTCATTCTCACGAACGAAAGGAAGCACGACTCAGAGCATACATAATAATTATTGAAAATGTCGAGCAGCACGTACCAGCTTTACGTACCAGTACTCTTCACGGTTACATGCTGCCAAGGTTCAAAAACATATAAAGGTGCTGTAGGTTGATACAATCTACAGATTACGGTTAATTATTTACGCTGGGTCTTGGAGATATTTGGCGACAAACATGTAAATTTGATAATATGGCTGAAATTCGTGTTCTCTTGGCCACCGTTATCACATCCGACCGTATATCATATTTGAAAATTGTTTCTCTATCACTAAATACATCGAAAAAAGGGGAGATTTTAAGTTATTAAATTTTGTTTATGTAATGCACTAAGTATTTTACTTTATAGCGGCTATAATCTGTATAACAAAGTGGCAAATCTGTCTACATAACAAAGAATAAATCCCGAAATAATTATGACCTAAATTTTTTCGATGTTAGACAGCTTCAACAAAATTTCTAGATGTACCCTATAGCAAAACAAAATTTCTAAATGTACACTAAACAAAACGATTTGAGCTGCAGGTACTTTCATGGCGATTTTGTAAATAAATAAAGTCAGTACTACGTAATAAATCAAAACAATGCACCACACATCTACCTTACACTCAATCAAGAAGTAAGGAAACTGTATGTTTATTTTAGTTGTAGAATTGGTTCTAAACAACGGCGCGTTTCGAACTGGTTTAGATATGTTGATTTGTTGTTTTGATTTCGCGATAGTCGATAGGCGGTAGTGGGCATATATCTACAACCCATGTTTGTGTTTATTAAATACTGTAATCGAAACACTTCTAGCATAAACAGATACTTCCAGCGTTTCAGACAACAAAAAGTACTGAACAAATGTTAAATGTAGTACACGGCGCCCTGCAAAACAACATAACAGTCGGTAGTTTATCATAATGGATTAGATCATGCATATGAAAGAGTTATTTATATTCTTATCATAATCCATTTAATTCTTACTGTCTTGGACTTTTGTTTTTTTATTCATCTAGAACGGCCTGGCCGTATTGCTACTGTCTTGGACTTATTACTTAGAAAAAGTCAATGCATAAACTCATAAAGTCAATTGTAAAAGAAGTAAACTAATAAACGCATTGCCATGCTATGTTATGAATTATAATTGAAATAGGAAAAAAGACGATTGAGTACCATATCCAAGTAGTTTTACTGACATTGATGGGTCATCAAAAGTTCCGCTCTAAGACACGATTGCCAACCATAGCCATATAGCATGAAGGTTGATGGAGATAATTGAATATTGTTATTGAAATATTTTTCCGATCACCATTCTCCAATAATTTTGGGCCTCACTTTGCTACTTTGTAACAGCACTGTAAGAGCAAACCTGCAGCTAATTTTAGGGCACTTTCAAATAATGATTATGGGGTTGAGTATAGCATTAACTCCTTTCCGACCGCTCTCTGTTCTATCCGAATGTGCTACTTGTATATCATTTAAGGATTTGGAGTATATGGGATGTTTACAATGTAGCATTGTGCTGCGTGATTCATGCTTCTCTGATGTGCAATAAGAATCATGTTTCCCATGCCAAAGAGATGGAATCGAAAAAAATCACGTCATGGAATTGTACGTGAAAACGGATGAATAAAGAACAAGGAAGACGCATACTTTTTCAAAACGTGCTTAGCGGCTGCCATCAGGAAACCGTGAGTATGTGTGCGGCAATGGAGCACGTATGAAATCATAATTTTTGGTTTGTGATCTTGTAAATAATTATAATTATCGTATTATTAACGCATTTACCAAACTAAAAAAATGCGTTCAAGCATTTTCCAGAAAAATCTTCTTCATTTTCTTGACTGAACAGTTCGTTAGGACATGCCGATCATATTATGGTTTCTTAAACTTATCGATACCCTCAATAGCTGCAAAGTTAATCCTTGCTTTGAGAGAAAGGACCGGCATGGAATAAAAATAATAGTAGAAAAAAATCTGTGTTGAAAAATAAAAGCTACACAAAATTTTCTTTTCATTGTACGGGTGATCCGGTGAATCATTCGATGGTGGTGCCGATCTTCACATGACAGGACCGGGGATTGTATCTCACCCGTACCGTTCATTTATAGTGAAGACTGAGTATCCAAAAAATTACCATTACTACACATTACCTGTATATCTAAAACCCTCAGTGATAAAAGCCATGCGGACAAATTAAAACATCGTCGTCACTAGGATTTGAAAAGAAGTTTAAAAGACAAAAAGTACGAATATAGCTTGTGCTAACTTCAAACAGTTTGTTTTTTTTTATCTGTTTCGCTTTGCTAACTATTTGCTCTAGGACAATTGCATGTCTTCTTGCTAATGTGAAAGGCATAACAAATATTGATGGAAATGATATATTGCACACGCATTTTCCGCTATGCGTAACTTAGCCTCTCTTAGCTTAAAATATAATTTTATGTACAATTGTACAGCAAAACCGATCTTCGTATGATTTCATCCAATAATCAGCGATCGCAAGTATAGTGATCGAAATAAAGCACCTTCCTATTCAACAATGTGATCGTAAGCTACTTATTACCAAGAAAATCACTTTGTGATTTGTTGATGACTCATCTTTCGATAGAGTTCATTTGATCACATCGAATATAACAACACAAAGGAAATGCTTTTTTTTATTTTGTTTGTGATACACAGGATGATGAATTTAATTAAAAAAAAAACAAAACAAAACATGGTAAATTAAATTGGAACACAATACTAACACTCTCGTGTGCAATAGTTGGTCAAAGTAATCGGTCCTTGTTAAAAACGGCCGGTGTCACTGTTAGTACTAATCCCGTGTTTGTTTTGTAATGTCAATGCCGCGGCACAAAAGATCGTCTCCATCGTATAAAATAACGTATTGTTTAAATACTGTTTATTATTATGCGGGAACAAACATTTCGCGTGTTTCAAAATGTAAACTCTTCTATCCACTGTATCGGTAGCAGTTCTCTTATTATCTAGTAAAACTTTACGGCCTGCTAAATCCTATACCAGCAAGGCAGTACGTGCTTTTGTTGTTCAATTTGTTTTGTTTTGTTTATTTCTTTCCTTCTTTCGGTTTTGTAGGACAAACAGCTGTCTTTAAGTAACGAAAGAAATTCAAATTAAAAGTGGAATTTCGTTCCAGTGGACGAACCTTCTGGTTCTTCTGCTTCTCTCAGTATTCCCTGCATGCAAAATTATTTCTTTTGTTTCGTGCTGCATGATAAAAATGCAATTATAAAATAATTCGAATTTACCAGCGTGAAACACACAGGATTCCATTGGTGTATGACTTAACACATGCTATCTGAAGCAATGTAGTGTATCGAAGCGGCTGTAACGCGTTCGGTTTTCCCGTAGCAGCAGATTCGTGCTTTTACACAAAACTTACACGCATAATGCTGCTTGTTTAACAGTTTATAATATGATGTATGCCTAACTAGATAATTGTTATCTCTGATCGTCCACAATCAGTTAACAAATGCGTTTCTTAATCTTTTATCAACCTATGTAGATATTGGATTTCTATATCTGTTTCAAACATATTTTTTAGCAATACAGCTTTTTTACGAATATAAAAGCTAAAATCATGCAATTCCATAGATACAGTTGGTATAAGTCGTTTTTTTAGCAAAGAAAACAAAAATCGTCAATAATTATATCACAGAAACAGCAGCATATAAAGGCCCGCCATTGGATAGTAGAAGAATAAAATCTTCCGCACTTTGACTGACACTTTTGCCACTCAGGCAGACTATAGCGGCACATTATATACGAAATTCGCAGAACAGCGTATGAAAATGAAAATTGAGACTATACAATCGCTACGGAACCTTTTCAACCGTAGCCGTCTGACGATATGAAATGGGAGCGCTTCTAGAGACGGCGCCAAATGGTGAGCCAAACTGAAAGGGTGGCTGCGACTGAAACGTTCGCGAATACACCCTCAAAGGAAACTCGAGCAAATTTCAAAACATGCGACGGTTGACAAGCGAACCAAATTAAATGTACAACGAACCAGAAAAAAAACTTTTTAGTCTGTAACGAACATAACAGGCCCCTCTTGATCCTCTACAGAACTATATCATATCGTGTCTAATCAAACGTTGTTTTGTAGGAACTTCGGCGTTTCAAAGAGGAGACAGAAATATCCCTTGTTTAATTTGAACTATTAACTTAAAACGTTGCATAGAAGTAGCCAATATCCCGCTTATTTTTTTATTTACTCATTAAGGTCGGCCTGGCCGTATTGTTAAAGTCCCGCTTATATCGGTAATCTTGGTAATAATCTCAACATACCACTATCTCAATGAATAGTCACCGGTTGATGGTAAAGGCTCTAAACAAATTTTTGAAATGATGAAAATAGCACTACGTATGGTTTTCTGCACTCGCAAACTAAGCGCAAGGGCCTCAATCTACGGACAGGCCATGGTTCGCTTGGATGCTGTTTGTTGAAATAGAGATGCAATTTGTTGGATATTTGTTTGCCAAATCTAGCTCATGGTACGGACAAACAGATGCTGATGGTGGCAAGCTTGACAATCTTAATGTGACTGATCGCGCCTTGGTCGTCGTCGTGGTCGTGGTCGCAATCGCGGTTGTGATCGTCATCGTTGTTGTACGATCGCTTAGAAGGTTGAAATGCGTTGTATGCAGATGATCGTTGACACTCTGTCACTGTTGCGACGAATGGTAGTGCGGCACTATGAAATCATGATCTAGATGATCCTGTCACTCAATCCTTCGCAGTCCACGCTAGACACAGTCAGGGCGACAGACATTGAGACAAAATTATAGGCAACCATTGGATCCAGGGCAACAAGACCCACACGCATACACATAATCTCGACCATCTGGACATTTTCACAGCAGCATGTCCAGGAGGTTAAACAAGATGATCGTGTAATGGTTCAAGTGTCTTAAAAGCTGGATTGACAGTATCTGTGGCGCTCTTCTTCAGAGCCTGCTCTTGTCATGTATTCTATTGCTTCATCTCTTTATTTATTTCCATTTATATCTTCGTTTACGCTCGGTCTGCAAGGCAAATGTATCATAAAATTGTTGTTTTAAAATTGTTCTCGTTACGCACCGCAAATACCTTTGATTTGCATCGCCCATTAAACATTTGGTAGGTCGCTTATCGTTGCATTAAAGAAAGTACCCACGCAAAGATTTATTTAAAGATGCTCCAATACATGTTTATTCTGAAAATTTGAAAGAAAAAAACTATTGGAACAAATAATTTATGATATTCATCGCTACAACATAAAGAGGTTTTGGCCTATTTTTTAATTCACCCTTTGCTGGAGAGTTAATCTCCCATCGCACCCTCAAAATCTCGCCACTTGTGTTTAAGGAAATGAATTAAGCCTTTTTATTTAGCATCACTCGCCAAAACCCTTTTTTAACACTTTACTCTTGTTCACATCTGTCTACCCTGGCCTACGTATGCTGTATGGCAAACCACAATCTGGCTTTAAATGATAATTATTATACAGCAAACGAATTTCTTTAGCGGAACGTTCTACCAAAGTAAATGTTTCTTTAATAAGCTTTTTGTTATTTGATTATACCGTTCAAGAATCTTTAATGCTTACAGAGTGTCTTTGGAGATGAAAACTGCTTTATGGTAGATAATCTATTAGCGTCTTTTATACTTGCATATTGTTCGAAGTGGAAAGCTCTATGAGACACTAATAAAATAGGCAAACAATATCTCAAAGTCTAATCATTCCTCATCTATGGCAACTGACTAAGGACTGCAAAGATAAACATTTTGCTGCAATTTGTGCAACCAATTTGACTACTATTTGAAAAGCGGTAGCAAATGTGAGTATCGAAAATTTACAACAAAAAACAGCGTATCCCTCACGTTATTCATATAACGCAGAATGTTCTTCTATGAAAGTAAAAGTTCTCGCAGCTAACGGATCAAATATTTTATTATTTAATTTTACTTTCATTTCAAAACGATAATCTGTGCTATTTGAATGCCGATACCTATAAGCTGTTTATGCCTTACGCTTTTGCTTCGGTCTCGTGAGAATGGGAGTTGCGCTTCAACGATAACCTGTTTCCAATGACATCTTTGTTGCATATTCATTAGTAGCACCGGTATTGCTGTGCTGTAAACCGTAGACACTGGGCCACACGAAAGGCACAGAAAACGAAATAAAAAATAACCAAGAATGTGGATGAGACAACCTTATAGAAAACTATCAACCAAAGCGGCACGTAAAATGCTTCAACCATAGTATGAGACGGCCTGGTGCGGGTGCAAAATCGGAACGGAAAGATTGCTTGTCATGTGGTGTTGAAGGTGACTTTAATCATGTTTTCACAGTTGCATCATCTGAGGTCGCTTTTGCTCTCCTTTTTTTCTATTTCGACTGTTGCAGTTCGATGTTGGTTCAAGGTTAAAATTAGAAAGCTGTACTTTTTTGTTCCCGATGCTCAACCAGATGGGACCTTGGGTGGCGACAAAGGAAGTGAAAGCTGGGTCTTCTTTCTAAGCGTCTCGCATTTCGTTACAAACACAATAATATTGCAATATCATAAAGAGGGACACAATAGAACGTATGCTACATTTCACAAAACCAACCTGAACTGCACCACAGAAATATCCCAGCATCGAACAGGAAGTGCTGCACAATAAGGAAAACTAGAAAGTAGAAAGTATGTGCAACCTTACACATTATGGCGGTTTAAACGGAGCGAACGAACTGTGAATCATCCCAATTCTATCATTCCCGGTGTTGATTTTCTCGTTGTATGTTGCATTTGTAAGGATGACCCTTACACTATGCTTGAAGGTGTTGGTGATTTGCGTGTTCAAAGGTAATTAATAATACGACGCCCTTCATTTTACCTTGTACATGCGGTGAGACAGGCCGCATCAAATCCTTTTGTTTTCTTCGGTCTCGAACTATTTAAATAAGCATCGTATTATACAAGTTTTCTAAAAACCACCCCTTATGCACCATATATTAGCAGCACATTCGTTCTACGGTTCTACCACGCGAAGAGCAATACTCCAATTTTAATTTCCTGTTGAAAAGATCCAAAGAACCTTCTACGATAGTTCCGTCTATTTCAGAAAACTTAACTGGTTCCTTAAGAAAATGGAATTTTCTCATCACTGTCACTGATCACAAATAAGAACTGTCCTAATCACAAATAAGAAAGAAAAACTAAATTCTTCGTCTATTTATGAGAGAATAAGAGGTATATCATAGGTTATTGCCCATGTTTTACAACCAACACAAGTCTTACTAAGATTAGAGCGGCAGAGGCGATAACGGGCTTCACTCCGCAGTACCGGTTATCGAATCCCGTCTGACCCATTCCTTAGTAGTAGGGACTGATCAGCCAAGTACGTGGTAATTCGTTGAATTTTCGGTATAACTTAACTATCAAAAGAATATTTCTTTGTAATTGTTTGTTTTTCACAAAATATTACAATATTTATTGTAATTAGTCAATCATAGCGTACCTCATTTGTAGTTCAATGTTGATGTTAAGTGACCCACATTGTCGTATTTTATACGAATGTTTTTTACTTGAGCTAGTTGCCTACAACCTAAATCAATGGAATGTGTTCATTTATCGCAGTCAAATGAAAAAGAAACATATTACTTTCAAGGTCTTCCTCCTTCTCGTAACCCTCCTACAACGTTTTGTAGCTTAAGAAATCCAGTTTTGATGAGGACAGTTAGTTTGGTGCATTGCTGTTGGTGTTTGATTTAAATTGATTTACATCAATACCAGATTACGGTTCCAGACCAATATCAGAGATTGTGGAACCACCTTTAAAGAGGAGTGTACGGCAAATTGATTATATCAGACATGTTTGATGAACTTCATCTATGGTTTACTTTACATTCACATTACCGTGGTTTGAGTGGGCCGGCCAGACTAGATGGATAGTAATAAACAACTTTACAACATGCCCGGAATGATTCAAAACCTTAACTGAATCGTGTCTCTAAAAAGCAGTACAGCTTGGTCATCTATGGCTTACTCAAGGGACACAGAACCAGAAATGTTTACAGTCATGTCAACAAGAAGATGACACTTGAATGAGTAATTTATGAAAAAACATCAATTTGAACGGATTAAAAATCGTTATCAAACGGCTTCATACCAAGAATTTTCTGTGAGTATGTTACTCACCATAGGTGAAGTTGATCAATATTCTGTTGAGCAATAACATTTTATTGGCATGTAGATGATGCTTAACTTTTGTTTCATTTTTTGTTCTACCATCTTATCGAGTCAATAACATTGCACATGGATTAATAATAATCAAAGCACATATTCATTCCTTTAGAAAACAGTTTGAAATAAAACAAAAAAAGATCTGCATGTGAGAACACGTTGAATCACACTGTCCTAAAATACGAGTATTATGCATTATACCGTCGGCAAAATAGTTCTTCTTAATCTTCTTCACTGGCTCTATAACCTTGAGAAAAACGGCCGACCTACCATTTCTGGCTCTTTATGATTTAGCTTTATCCGTAGCTGAAAAGTCTGTTCTGCGTACGGACAGACGATTGGGACGGGATTTGAGATCCTGTCCACTATCCGATCTCTCTCAATTGTCACTTCGTATAATCGCAGAAAATCAAAGTAGTAGTAATATTTATAATGAAGTAATAATAGCAACCGTTATAAACAAATAATCAACATAATAAAACACCGTTTGCAATGAGGATCGACCGGTCATTAAACGTTGCGCAAGGTACGGGTCGAGCTGCATCATAAAAGAACAGAATTTGTATAGCTATCATCATCATCATCATCATCATCATC
>KZ061795.1:25559-57756 GCA_002091835.1 Anopheles maculatus
GGAATCATTATTTGAACAATGTGACCTCCGCTGATAAAACGGTATTTTTTTATAAGAATCCATCATATTAAATTGGTTGAATTTCAAAAAAAATATTAAAATGTAACATATAATAGTTAAATGTGGTACGTAGGACTAGACAGTTTTACGCGTCTAGATACGCTGATCAGTGGCTGATTACCATTCTCGTTATTATGTTTTAAAACACACAACTTCCTGTCAAATAATGGTATTTTACACAATACGGACAGCTAAGGTGTAACATGAAATTTGTCGCACACGCTTAAACGTCTATGTATAACTTCATTCAATTCAAACCTCAAACTATGATAAAATAGCAAATATGTTGTATAGTTGTACTTTCCCAAAATGATTAATTTCCCATCAATGTTCTAATCCGTTATAAATTCCGTCGCCTATATACGCTCTGCTTGCTGGATACAGACTTTCGAAAGCCGTGCGTAAAGACATTTCAAATCTTCAATGGTTTGCCAAGCGTTCTCCGATTAGCGTACAGCTACTTCAGAGTGGGGAAGAACCGGCCATAGCAAAAATGTAATAAATTAATCAAACCAAATTGCAAATATTCACGCCATTTAGCAGGAATTCAATCCAGATAACAATTTTGCCACCGAGTCAAGCCGATTCACACTACATTCGAACCACAACCACAGCGTGTCATAGAGCATTTGTTGAGCTATGTTGCTACCAGCCTGGTGCAGAACAATTGAGAATAGTCCTTGTCTACAGGGACGCCCGGCAGATATATCGACCGAGGTGCAAAATTGCAGAGCATGGACATGAATAAATATGTGCGCGTTGATATGTCGCCGTCGTCATTGTCGTATACTTTGTTCCTGTTGCCGCTACTATTCTCCGTTATCACAGAATGTGTTAAGGAATGATGCTTCTCTCTAAGGTGATTTGGTAAGAGAGGCCCAACTATACCACGGTTCCACGGTCGTTGGTGCAAAGATGGTGAAAATGAAAGGCTATCTACAAATTTGCAACGTATACAAATTTTGCGTCAACTAGCCGACTTTACTGCTGGCATTGGTATGCTTTCGTCAGCAATGTGTTAGAATTGTTCGCATCTAATCCTTCCAGACGCAGCTATAGCATATTCAATATGGCAGTACCATATAATGGAAGTCTGTATTTACAAAAATATTAAGATTTCATATTTTGAAGTAGAACATTGATTTTAGGTTTCGAACAAATCTTAATTATTTATCTTTTGTCAATAAACCATATTCCATCATTACTGCTTCAGACATAGCTATTTAGTTATTGAACTATAAAGACTATTGGTCTAAAAAGATTTTTCTCTATGATATGCTAAATGATAAGAGAATTTTTGAAGCTCTATCATCCCTACATCGAACAAACTGTACATGAGGGTAAAATAGTTTTATACATCACTTAATATTACCCAAACTTTACTCACAAAAAGTACACGTTGCGTAAAACATTCTCCAAACCACAATAGCTTGCTTTCTGTTGTAGTTTTCCAGAAACCCAAATAGGGATAGCCAGCATGTACGGTCTTGCTTTAAATTCAATTAAATTTAATCAAATGTAATAAGGAATGTTGCTGCTCTGTTTGTATGGAATTGAATGGACACGCACCACCCGTTTCCCCTGTTTTAGCCATAGTTCAATATAAACGATTCAAATTAAGCGGCACAAACGAACTTAACACAAAAAATACACTTACCCTGGAACACAGAACGGCGTACTTCAATTCCTGGTACGTGTTGTTTTCGATATCAGTGATTTATTACTTAGTAGGGGAACAGTTAGAATAGAACTTCATGTTCTAAAAGTACATAAGCTTAAGGAAACCTTGATGAATAGAAAAATTAATAGAGACCTCCTTTTCAAAGAACTTTTTTTTGAACCTTCCGTTTACTAACTTTATATTTTCAATGCCTCAGTGTCTATTTCCAGACCAGAAAAGCATTTGAAAGAAGCCCTAGTTTAACATTTCCAAAGACAATATTCACAAAATGTTTTGCATTGGGTTTGTCTTGCAATAGGCTAATAGATCGCGCTGAGATTTCGCTGATAGTTTCTGAGCAGACGTGCTACTTGGCAGTAATTATGATTATACGCTTTTGGAAGTGAAAACGTCTGAAATGTCGGGAAACCATAACACATAGTTTCACGTGTGGGTAACAAATTTCGAAAACGGCATGAAATCAAATTAGTCATTTTCACGAGACCAAGCTCCTTGATACTTCGTTAGAGACGTTTGGCGTATACGATGACGATAGCCATCGGCGCGACGTTTTGAGTAACTGCAAGCGTAGCACGGTGAATCTAGGAAGAAACCACCGGCACCAGCTTGTGCTCATGCTCGTAGTGTGACATGTCGCTTGATCGCTATGCGTCTGTTTTGCTTTTTACTTTATTTTACGCGACATACAACGCATTACCTACGCGTTTTAGTAGGTAGAATAAAGCCAAAGACGATGATGAAAGTGGCATACTTGTTTGACTGTTTATAACATTCTTTGGCAGAAAACACAAGATTTTGCTGTAAATGCCGCGTCGCGTTTACCTTTAGTGCACCGAACATGCCGCCAATCGCTTCAAGTCAGATAGTACAACAAGTTGAAAGCAGTGTCGAGAATATCGGTGAACATCATTTCGCATTGCACGACGCAGCAGGGATGGAATGAATGAATTAAACAATATTTCACTGTCGGTAGGATTTTCCTCCTATTTTAGCTATCGTCCACGGTTACAAACCAGATCAATCTTAGTCTTGCTGTCCCTGCACATAATCGGCTTTGATTGTTTCATATATTGTCATTGGTTTAGATACCTATTTCATTGAGAAGAGAGCATTTGTGACATTGTGACACTAAACTCCAGTGAATTGGTGACCAAAATGATCTTAGAGGAATGTACTATTTGGCCAAGGGATCTCTATGGAATGAATCAAACATTAAACAAAATATGGCAGAGAAAAGCTGCACCATTATAAGCTACATGTAGAACGATTATTTAGTCAATATTTGTTATCACCTCAAAATGGTGCATACAAAAATTACCAATATAAAAATAGTAATTCAATAAACTACAACCATTCACATGTTGTTCTTTTCTCTGCATCTCTATCTATTTCTCTCTCTCTCTTTTTCTCTTTTCAGAACTCAACAGCCCGTGAAACAGCTTTTACATAGTAGTATGCAATTTATGTGTTTTGATGAGCTGACTTGAATTTGTGCTTGGAAACTTGAGTTTCGATTTTCGTCAACTGTACGTTTTGTTTTGCCGCTCGCCTACTACCCTTTAGCTATAGAGCCAAACAGCTTCGTCATTTGGCAGATACATAGGAAAATAGCAGGAAACCAAAGCTAAAGCATTATCCGCCAAAACCGACAACATCTGCAGCAGCTTACCATCGAAGGTCCAGCGAACCGTACAAACATTCTTTGGCAGAAAACACAAGATTTTGCTGTAAATGCCGCGTCGCGTTTACCTTTAGTGCACCGAACATGCCGCCAATCGCTTCAAGTCAGATAGTACAACAAGTTGAAAGCAGTGTCGAGAATATCGGTGAACATCATTTCGCATTGCACGACGCAGCAGGGATGGAATGAATGAATTAAACAATATTTCACTGTCGGTAGGATTTTCCTCCTATTTTAGCTATCGTCCACGGTTACAAACCAGATCAATCTTAGTCTTGCTGTCCCTGCACATAATCGGCTTTGATTGTTTCATATATTGTCATTGGGTTAGATACCTATTTCATTGAGAAGAGAGCATTTGTGACATTGTGACACTAAACTCCAGTGAATTGGTGACCAAAATGATCTTAGAGGAATGTACTATTTGGCCAAGGGATCTCTATGGAATGAATCAAACATTAAACAAAATATGGCAGAGAAAAGCTGCACCATTATAAGCTACATGTAGAACGATTATTTAGTCAATATTTGTTATCACCTCAAAATGGTGCATACAAAAATTACCAATATAAAAATAGTAATTCAATAAACTACAACCATTCACATGTTGTTCTTTTCTCTGCATCTCTATCTATTTCTCTCTCTCTCTTTTTCTCTTTTCAGAACTCAACAGCCCGTGAAACAGCTTTTACATAGTAGTATGCAATTTATGTGTTTTGATGAGCTGACTTGAATTTGTGCTTGGAAACTTGAGTTTCGATTTTCGTCAACTGTACGTTTTGTTTTGCCGCTCGCCTACTACCCTTTAGCTATAGAGCCAAACAGCTTCGTCATTTGGCAGATACATAGGAAAATAGCAGGAAACCAAAGCTAAAGCATTATCCGCCAAAACCGACAACATCTGCAGCAGCTTACCATCGAAGGTCCAGCGAACCGTACAAGCTCCGATCATTTCGAATTTCAATTGCATTTCGGTAACTCTTGGAAAGAGCCGTTGTATACTTATTTCGAAGCAGCATACAGACACGCGCACCTACACACATAGAACGCACATACACACACCTACACACATACAACGTACATACGCACACACACACACACTGTGGCACTGTGCATAAACATTTACGATACCTTTAACCTGTCGCGATTCGTAATCAACTCTAAGTGCTCTTGGCGATCGCGTATTGATACTTCAGTCTTATGGTCGAAACATCGCTAACACCATTCAATAAACAACGTTGGTGATAAAATCCACAATCCATCAGTAGCAGCCCGTTCTTTCTTAGATCGCTGCAGCCGTAAATCATCGATCGTTGTGCGATAGGATTCCGTGATCCTGAAGCCAAACTCGACGGCTGTAGCTGTACACTTTTATGTGATATATTCTTGTATATTTGCGCTACCGATCGAGAGCATCGAGGAAGCATAACATTCAGCTCGACACAAACTATTGAATGTAGGATAATCATTTCGCGGAGCTAGAGCATACACTACTGGTGCAGTTAACGCAACAGCTCGGTTTGGCCAACTCATTTTTATCGTCATATTCGCCTGCAAGCTTCTAGATCAGTTAGATCAATCCAAAGACAAAAGCTAACCATTCACCATGACTATGAGTACAAATAACTGTGAAAGCATGACATCATACTTCACCAATTCCTATATGAACTCGGACATGCACGGCCACTACCCGGGGACGGGAGTGGACGGTCTGGACACGAGTCAACAGATGTACAACCATCATAACCAAACCCACGCAAATCAGGCAAACATGCCCCCATATCCGCGGTTTCCTCCGTACGATCGAATGGGTTACTATCAGCAGACGATGGACCCGGCAGGGTACGCGCGAGCGGATAGCCCATCGAGCCAGGTGGGAGGAGTGATACCTCCGCAGACGAACGGCAATCCTTTACAGCAGACGCAAGTACAACCCCAACAACAGCAACCCATCGTTTATGCGAGCTGTAAATTGCAGGCTGCCGTGGGTAACGGCCCGCCAGGGCTTGGTACGTACGGAACGGAAAATGGATCTCCGCCGCTGGAGCAGATGGGGCATCATATGGGCACAGCACAAATGACAATACCTCAACATCATATGGGACATTCGCAAGGACAGGTAAATGATCGATCGTAAATGGCATAGCATCAAGTAATGTTAGATTCAATAGCGTACTACTTACACTCCAAATGTGAACTGAACGATTACAATAACGGCAATAACGGTTTCAAATTTCTTGCTCATTACTCATTTTACTACTTACCAGTGCAGATGTATATCAAATTTCGTGTGCCTATGTAGAGGGTTGAAACAACGTTCATGTTGTTCATGTATTGAAAATTGCAGGTTAACTTAAATTTGAAAAAGCTACGATCTTCTTAAACTACCATCAAATCTTAATTATTATGCAAACCCCACCGGTACGACTGCCGCTACGACTTAGTTTTACAAAATGTATTGAGATTTTTTATCTAGCCAGATAATATTTTGCACTGCAACAGCAATAACTTTGAAAACAAAAACATATATTCTTTAGCATTCTTTCGCAACTAACTCTAATTTGCAATTTGATTTCCCAGGATTGTTATCCCGAACAAGTACATCAAAACCCACAGCATATGGGAATGTATACGAATGCTGGGGGAGGTCCGCCTGGTGTTCCACAGCAACCGCCAAATATGATGCATCAGCAACCTCCTCAGCTACACCAAGGACAACAAGCTCCGCCAAACAGTCAGAACGCTAGTTCCGGTCTTCAGTCTCCACTGTACCCTTGGATGAGGAGTCAATTTGGTAAGTATTTCGAACCTGGCAGATAAAACATTTACAAACAATCGTTTAACTGTAAAGCACAACTTTTTTGTGCTGTTTTTCTAGTTTATTTTATTTTTTTATCACACTTTCCATTGAGATAGTCTAGTTTTTCGCGCGTTTATGTTAATTGAATGCTCATCGTTTTTAACAATTACAGCAAAACATTACCATTTTACAGCTCAGCTCGTTTTGATATTTCGAACAATCGTTACGTTAAAACGTTTTCGTTAAAAACCATTGAGCGATACCAAAAACAAAGCCTAAATATTTTTTATTCAAAACTCATAGAAAAACGTCCATCGAAACAACAAATATTTCAAACCGTGGAGCGCACATAAATAGCTCCCAGAGCAGGGCTGGCCTACGAGATTGATGAAACGACATTAATTTTAATTTCATTTCATTTCATGCACACGGTTCAGTTCCGTTTTGCCCACAGGTTCCGCTGTTTTGAAAGCGTCTTTCGTTCTATCTGTTTGTCGAAGAAACGTTTTCCTTTTCTCAGTTCGCTTATGATTTGTTTTATTTCCTTTCTTTTGTGAACCTGCTGTTGCGGTATCTCAAATTTTGATGCGCGGTTAGCATTAAAGAATTTGCACCTTTACACTTTAATATTATTATAATGGCTTGCGATACTGCACGCTGTGCTCGGCAATTAAATTTGGAAGGAGAAAATCAAAAGTTGTGAACCAAAATCGAAGCGTTGTGGTATTGCTGTTAGTAGCAGACGGTTGTTTTGCTCTGGATTTTGTTTTGTTATTATAACTTTTAATTTATATAATCGTGAAAAAAAAACCGTGTACACAAAAGATGTCTATTACTCGTACGCCGTACATTGCCCTCACACACAAAATATCGAAATGTATAATAGACTGCCTACCACATTTGGAGGAAAGTGGTGAACGTCAACAGGTAATCGGTCGAATTATTTTTCGATTACAGCGCTAGCAAGAAGGGTCGAGCCATTTTGTGCGATCTAGCCGCAGCCAATTTTGAGCTCAATCAACAAACCAGTACGTAGGTCGTGTGTGCGTCAAATGCATTGCGTCAAAATGGCCTCCTAATGATTTTTTAATTTTATGCTTCACAATCGTCCATCTTCTTTGGCCACGAACTGCCCCACGAACTGCCAAGAAAGCAGATCATCATTAGGCGGCTCTTGCCGTGCGAACGCGTACCAAGTAGTTATTATGTATTTTGTTGTGGAACCACTGATGGTTTTTGATTGACAGGTTTTAATTCCACTGCGGTGGTACACTCTAAATACATTAATGATAATTCTCGTTTCCTAGTGTCGTTATTGGTACACGGTACAAGGTACACGAACGAAGGAACGGATCACCAGAAACGAAACAAATAATTCCAACATTAATCATCATGCAAGTCGCTCAGTAGCTACACACATGTTTGTAAATTAATGATAATTATTGAAGCTTCTATAATAAAATGGAGTTTAAATAAAATGGTTGCAAGAAAGCTAAAAGGACAAGCCGAAAGATTCTAACGTTTGTATGTATCACGCAGCCATGATGTTGTAACTGTATATTATAAAGAAATAAATAATCCCTTAGTGTATACAAAACGTACAAGAAACCTGGGGTATAACACGGAAGAAGAATTCTCTATACATGCGTTATATTGATCGAATCCGCAAATTGGCGCAAACATGCATTGCCAAAATATTATTTTAACTCATCACTGATGGTAAATGTTAGATTGAAGCAATTTTGGCAACGACACCAGTTAAACCATCTTTTCCCAATAACATATTTCTACATGCATTTTATGATGGAGGCAACTATCAGATATTAATACGTATAGCGGTACCGGTCTTCATAGGGAAGGTACGGATATCGAATTCCGTCCGGACCGTCTCTCCGCACGCAGAACAGACTATACTGCTACGGATAAATTAAGTCAAGGAAGTTAGAAATAACTGCTTAACTAAAGTTAGGTTGAGAAGCCAAAGAAGAAGAGTTACAAAAACAGATCAGTAACTAATAATTTTAATCGATCAACTGTATCTGTATCGACAAAATACTGAACTTAAGGGATTAATGTATACCATGTTGAAAAATTTTAAACAACGCTTGTGTTAAAAACGTATGAAAAAAAATCATTGTCTGCTATTCATTAAAAATATAAGAACTATAATTAAAGCGGCAGCAACACGACCAGGCCGTTGTACTTGAGAGAAAAAAAATTAAAACGGCGTTACCTTTTCATACAGTGGAACTGAGTATCGAATCTCATCCAAATTGTTCCTTTAGTACCATTTTGACATACTAGCTAAATCTAAGAAGCTAGGAACTTTAGAGGGTGTAGTGCCAAAAGAGGAAAAATTGTGAAAACTTGCGTTTGTACTTACAAGAAGGAGGTATATCTGCTATGCTATCAGCCTGTATTCCGTACAAAAAAAAAGGGAAAGTAAAAGTTCTTCAACTTACGCACTCCAAGCAACGCTGGCTGTGCATTGACCCGGTTCTCCTATGCTAGGCTCACCACACTGTTTTCCAAGCTCTTAAGACCAAATCCTTTCCAACAAAACCAGCAGGATACAATTAGGTTATTGTACGCTCAGGCAATATTCCATCACTTTCGCTGGTGTGGTCGTGGGATGCGCTTGCAGTTTTACTGCGTCTACCAGCGCTGCAAGATCTCAGACAGTCCTTTCTGACATGCTGCGCTACCCTACGGCTCGTGGATATTGTGCTCTACTTTTACCAGTTTAATGCAAATTACTCGCCCAGATTGGTATTCGGCAATGCACCGAATTTTCTCTGCCTTACGTACCGTTTCTGCATACGTCATGCCAATTCGATTCGGAATGTAGTTCGGCATTTCTATCTGTGCCTTTGATTGTGGAATTTGCCTCGCTTACCTTCTGTTTTGGCGTTTCCATTCAACCCGACAGAGTTGACAAGGGTGCAGGTCTTGTGTGAGGGATGTGTTGTTACTTGCATCTTCATTTTCTTTACGATTTATGGCGTAATTTACGGCTTTGCGTATCGGTCACTGCATATCGTTTGACGTTTGCACATCCAAAACAGAGGTTAAGAATTTTGCTGCACGGAATAGTCACAAAATTGTGGCCATCCCATCATAGTCGTGTTTTACGTCCTTTTACAGCTTTAAATGATACTCGGGCCAGTAAGTTTTAATACTTGTTAAACGAGTGTGTTGCTCAAAGTTGCACTATAATTGCGCTCTCCGAGAGTTCGAAAAGTGTTAAGTTGAGCGTTTCGAAAACGGCCATGAAGTAATCCCAACCATTCGTCGTAAGATTACCTTTTATAGACGCTGGTGCAAAACAATGCCGATCCTTCTTCCAAGTGACCAGGACGTTTCCATATTGCTGCACAAGCGCAAGGAAGAAATCTTCAGACTGAAAGTCTTAAAAGCCCATCAGCTCAAGCCAAAGCAATCAAGCTGCTGAGCAATGTTCGATGTACTGCGACTGATGGTGGACTAGGACGAACGATCCGTCCACAGGATCATTACTCGCCATCTTTTCCAGCACCTTGGGATATTGAAGCATGGCGCACAAAATCTCAAAGCCCAACAAAGTGAGCACTTGACTTGTATAAATAATTCATTTTCCTTCCAAATGTGATCAACATTCCGTACGGTAGGTAGCCTTTCCCTCGCTAACGGAAACGATTTTCCTCGATACTACCGTGGTACCCCGTGATGGCATGAGTTTTCTTAGCTCATCAGATATTAGCATTGAACGAGGCGAGATCCGGTGGTAAAGCCGATTCCTTCCTGTGTGTAGGAGGAAGTTTGATGAAAAATCGCTTTTGATTGTGTTTCCGATGTTGATAAATGCCACCACGAGCGTCGATTATGGACGAAAAAAGCGACCATGCGTATGCGTGTAGAAGTGCGTGAAGCGTCACTTCGTTTTTCCATGCATGCATCAGAAGAGCGGGCGTGGATATGGAATTTCACTTACAATGAAACCAAAGTCGAGGGTATCAACTACTTCCTGTGCGATTGAGTACGGCAGAGGAGGAAGAAAGTGTGTCCGATCTTTTCTAGGCGGCTCACCGTTGTTCTTCGCTACGTTGCTTTACGAAGAAGCCTAGCGGGCTCGTACACTTATCGATATTTTTCACTGTCACACTCCAGGGTGTGCCATAGAACTTACGGGAGAAAAGGAACACCGAAAAAAGAAAAGGGAAGCTGTGAAAGTATTTGAGAGATGTTTTTCATTTCCAATTTTCGTATGAACGGCAAGAGATTTTTGCTTTCAAATCTTTGGATTAGAGCACTGCTGCTGCTGCTGCTGCTGCTGCTACTGCTGCTGAAGGCATCAAATGTAAACATGTAAATATAATAATATATTTATATGGCATTTTATCCTAGAACCTGTTTCAGAAACTATTTGCAAGTAAAGATGTGAACAATTTTATACCTTAAACAATTGATACTATAATCACATGCAATAAAACTAAACATATTTCAGGAAAACCAACCATTGTAGACCTGGACCAGGATGCTCAACTGATATTTGCGCCTTTCGTTCGTCCTCTGTGGCTTTGAATGCTTTTACGAAAACTTTTAATTTTGCCCTTCACAAGACTCTCACACGATATTATATGTGGTATGTAATGCTATCGTTCTGAAAAGGAGTCTCTCGCTTTTCGATGTACACAACAACAATAGATTTCAGTTTGGTTTGTAGTTGAATCTTAAGTACGTGGTTTTCACCTAGCAACACGGCCAGGCTCGTAACGAATTTGAACGTTTGGTAACGTGTTGAGATGCTTTAAAATATGACCCACTTGTTGCCCGAAGCATTCTTTACGTTGAATTCCTTGATTCTTTGAAATTGATGCCAGTTCATAAAACGTTATGACCGTGCAAAAACAAATCAATGATTGGATCATTCCAAGTAGTAGTTCCTAGCTTTTTGAATATTTTCATCAAATATGAAGCAGAAATTGTTGCATGTTACACTTGCTGTTGCGATGAAAAATATCATTCATTGCAAAATACGGCTAAAACGTGTACATATAGCATACAAAACAAATGTACATCCAATTTATGAATTCAGCCACGGTTAACCTCGTGTCTAGATATCCACTCAGCGGTTAATACGCTTTTAATTACCCGTACGTGATTTCCATGGGAACAGCACAACATGTAGCTAAACAACACAGTTAATGCCCGTGTCAGGCAAAACGGTTCCTCTCCTGTCCTCGATTATGATGTTATTAAATATTCATTTCTTGCTGTGCGGTGCGCTTGCTGTGTTTGGGAGTTTAGTGGATGTTGATGGCTGGTAGGTTTTTCGTTTATTATTTTTTTCATTACTCCCTTCCTCGATGACGGTTTGTTACCTTCAGCCCATAGCAAGAGTAGTCACTTTCCCGCAGTTTACAGAAATTGATTCAATACTACGTCGAAATTTCCCTCTGCACTTTTACACTTTTAAACTTCTCCCTAATTTCTTTGGAGGGCACATCGGTGTTAGTATTGTTTGCTTTTCCTGATTCATTCAATCAACCCTCTACAACCATTCCCTACAACCTTTCGCTACATGATTTTATTAGCATTTCATGTACATCCTATATGGTTGATTTTCTATTGAAGCAGAGTATTCAAATAACAATAAATGAACCATACACATGTTGCTGTATCGTCTCGAATACTGTTTTATATGTGTGTTCCAGACAGCAATCAATATGCTTCCAAATCGCCATTGTCATCAGCATGTGTTTACAAAGAAAATTGGGTACAGGTTGATAGAAAGTTCCTTGCGGAAAAAACACACACGAATTCACCTCAATCGATACTAAACGTTAATGTTGCACAAAGTCTTCTTTTATCGAAATTTATACTTTGATTCAACGGTACAGATCCTCTGACATGAGCACCCATCCCCAAAATGGAGGAAAAAAGTTCCCTTTTCAAACCTTGACAGGTTAGAGCCTTGGGAAAGCACAAGAAACCTGAATAGAGGATAAAAAAATACTTAAGGATTCCGAAAACCAGCATTTTTCTTCCACGCACATCCTGTGAAAGAAAGCTGCGTACAACAATACAAACCCGGAGCTCATGATGCTAAGGCGCCCTATCGATGTGTTCGTTATTCTAAGGACGCGCACACACGGATCCCAAACGAATGAACGCTCGGTGCGAGTCTAGTTGATGCACCCATATCAAAAGATTTGACAGCTGACTGGAGCAGGAACATGACCACCGCCATCACCATCACCCAGCAGACGATCTTTCTCCTTTTCGTTCCTCGTTGGTTACTAGTGAAATTCCGGGCTAGGCCAGAAGAGTTTGCTTTCTTTCATTTTCTCCTTGCACGAGCCATGGTTTCGGAATTTGAGGCTAATCGAAAGCACGGAGTCCGTAGCGTCGTACAATACAAACCCGGAGCTCATGATGCTAAGGCGCCCTATCGATGTGTTCGTTATTCTAAGGACGCGCACACACGGATCCCAAACGAATGAACGCTCGGTGCGAGTCTAGTTGATGCACCCATATCAAAAGATTTGACAGCTGACTGGAGCAGGAACATGACCACCGCCATCACCATCACCCAGCAGACGATCTTTCTCCTTTTCGTTCCTCGTTGGTTACTAGTGAAATTCCGGGCTAGGCCAGAAGAGTTTGCTTTCTTTCATTTTCTCCTTGCACGAGCCATGGTTTCGGAATTTGAGGCTAATCGAAAGCACGGAGTCCGTAGCGTCGTTCGCTTTTCGCTTTGTTCAAAACGCACTGCCGTCAGCAAGAGTGTGGAGAAGATACAATTTAGTAAAAGAAAAAACAAAAGAAAGAACACAAGAAAGCAGGATCTCATACTATGGGCTAAACCGTAAAAGTTTTCGTCGAGCATGGTGAGGGATTTCTTTTCTATGTTTTCAGAGTGTGAGTTAAGTTTCATTTTGTTGTATCGTCATTTTGCCTTTAACCAGCACGTTTATACGATATAAAATATTGAAAATCTCCAATAATACGAAATTAACGTGCACATTAGGAAAAACTCAGTATAAACTATGAAAGTGAGAATGATTTCCCAGCCATGGACTATGGATAATGAATGTTACACAATTTTGACAATGGGTGTAGAGCAAAAATAAGTTACAATCAAACAGTATTTCAGATCCATGCGCATCTTAATAAGTAAAGACAGGCTTAAAATTTCTTCAACATCATAGTCCGCATGCACGTAACGGAAAATGTGTAACTAACAAAAAGTAATTTAATTCACACATGCATCCTTCACTGTGCAAAGCTTACGGTTCAGAAATCAACTACTTCAATGGTATAGAAAGATGTTTTAGCGATATATGAGAATTATTCAATTATGGTTTTGAATTAAAATATGGCAAGCCGTATTGATACGAGTTAATAATATACAACCTTAAGCAGTTTAAACCAACATTAAAGTATTTTAAATGCCGATTGATATGATATAACAAATAAGGCATAACAAATAATAACAATAAACAATGATCTTTTTTCAAAGAACTTTTGGACAACTTAGTCATGTTTTAGGTTATAGCACGGTTCAAAGATTGACTATACTAAATGATTGCCCTCTGTTCCACTGCATTCAACACCATGGATTGTAATTATAATGTCATTATGATTAAATCAATATGCTGCTGGCTTGTTCTTTCACAGCTAGAGCTATTTGAAGCCTTGTTTCACTAGTGGCACTGTAAACACTGCTTACTTTACTCCATGCTTGTGTAATTATATGAAAATGGGATTGGCTGTATTGTAGCTATATTTTTCTTTTAAAAATAAGGTGGCACATTTTAAGACAAAAGAAGCCAGTATGAACAGTAAGTAAAATTTGTTCATCGTATACTGACAGACATGGCGAACAATTTTAAATAAACTAGTCTTTGCCCAGGATCAACCGTAAAATATTTTGTCTGAGGATCGCACAACAAATAGGTGGAGAACACACCATAATCGATTCCTCGTTGGATAAAAGAACTGAGCCTCTTACAGATCCAGTTTAGCAATGATCCAATTGTCCCAGGCTTTGGAGCAGTTGACAACAGATATTGCCGTAAACTGCTGCTACTTTGAACGTTAATACAACACAAGCCATCAACTAGATTCAGCTCGCTTTATGCGCCAGTGTTGGAAAGTTTCACCTCTCGGACACACAGCACCCAAGATTGTTTTTTATTTTCCTTTTTTGTGTGTAGCTTTGCGTACAACAAAATGTATGATTTACCTTTAATTGTCACACTTCTGAAACTATATTTTTTTCCTTTTTTCTACATTTCCAGAGCGAAAGCGAGGCCGACAGACATACACGCGTTATCAAACGCTGGAACTGGAGAAAGAATTTCACTTCAATCGCTACCTAACACGACGACGAAGGATTGAAATCGCTCATGCACTGTGCTTGACTGAGCGTCAAATCAAGATCTGGTTTCAAAACCGACGGATGAAGTGGAAAAAAGAGAACAAAACCAAAGGTGAACCTGGTTCGGGTGATGAGAATGATATGACACCACCGCAGTCTCCGGCATAAAATCGACACAGTCTCATCGAGCATCCCTTAATGCCGTTCTAATAACTACCCCAACGAACGAACGCAACTAGGGGTACCTTGTGTCCACGGCGAGCAGATTCTAGAACTCGAGTTCCTGCAATATTGAGTTAACGATCAAGGATCAAACATTTAAGTCTTCACAGTGGCGTGGACTTTGAATGGTGTGTGTTTTAAGTGTGCATTAGTATCCTTTTGTTTGCTATTTCGTTAGTTGAACCTCATTACGAACACTTTATTGATCAATGGTTTACATTAACATTGGCTATGGTTTCGTAGTTCGAACCTATCTGGAACATTTACAATCTTGTTGTACTAGCAAATGTAAGCATCACATAAAGTAATCCTACAATGGAGCGATGTGGCGATCAATCAATTGTATTCGAAGCAGTTAAACAATTAGGAATGTCAGGCAGCGATGTAACAAAAACAACTTATGTGACCTCAAACTTAATTTTAAAGACAAAACTACTGAACATAATAAGGATTGATTCCCAAAAGTAATGATGTAAAATGGTCTGCGGACCGTAATAATGCTACTTAGAAGTAAAACTAAAACCTGTTACTAGTAGGGTGTACACAAAACAAAGCAGCTGTGTGCGTATGGCAAGTGTAGTCACCATGGACACCAGATTGCTATGTAGCAGTTTGCTCCGATGGTGATGGTGCAACTAAATAGATACAGAGAAACTCGGGTTTGCAATGGAATGGAATCGAATTATTGAAAATAGAAAGCAAAAAGCAGAACCGATTGCGTCAAATCATATGAATGTACAAAATCGCGCTAAGAAGAGCAACGATTTCTCTCAGAGAGATACAGTTTTTATTTTATTGGTGCAAACGTTGCGATCCAAACAAATGTAACCAACAAACAAACAAACGAAAGCGACAAATGTATACAACTAACTGATAAAAATTGAGCATAACGCTTGTAAAATACGTAGGATGTATATCCAGCAAAAAATACACTAAACCGAACGAAAATTCTTATTTGACCGAAACAATACGTTTGGCTGAATGCGCAAGAGATAGATACACTATACCTGCAATGTATTTTATGTGTGTATGTGTGCGTGTGTGCTGATCTATCAGAACCACAATTGTTTATGCCGTTCATCATCGATACGAAGCTGTTTGATCATGTACAGTGCTAAACCGGTTGGTGTACATAAGCAGGTATAACGCGTGTCATTCACAAACGGAAACTTCGATGAAATAGAATCGCTAAGAATCGAAATTTTATGCAGTGCGTCACTCAAAACATAAAAAATGAACAATGTGGTCTTGTTTGATCGAGATACAAGATTTTTCGCAACTTTACGGACAGAAGATAACGAAACTGAACACACATACACGTACACTTCAAAGCAAGAAGCCCCAAACCGAACTTATGCCAAAGCCAATAGAATAATTTTGTTTCGTAAGCTCATTTTATCGACATCATAGTTTTCATTAGAGTTATCAGCCATTGAAGCGTTTCCATATCCTGTACTGTCCAGTAATTATTTGCAATAGCGCTCATTTCATTGTTTATTTTCATTGATTGTGTAATTGTTATTGTTTCAGAAGCGAAGATCCGTCAGTTATGTGGATTGTAATTTATTATTCAGTTTACTCAGCTCCCTGTTCCAACAATCATAATTGCTAAGACCCATACGCTAGCGTGACGAGTAGAAAGTCTATCCGACAGCAGATGTAATTGTCCCCAGTGACAGAAGAACGAGCTCCCAGTGGATTAAACAGAATAGATTAATGAAAGAGATGAATCTGGTCAATACTCCTCAAGAGGTGTAGGTGCATCATTGATGTATGCACAACTAAATAAAATATTGCTAACTAAACGTGTCATGGTGAACACACAAAAATCAAACGCTAGTGACAGGAACGTGTGACCGTTGTATACGATTTTTTACAAAAAATAATCAGCCGCTATTTAAACGGTGTGAAACCAGTTCACACATACTTTCCATGATTTGAGGACATTTTATTCAAATACACGTTTCGCCAGATCGATAAGTGATGCTGATGGGTTAGTTAAAACTGCTGCTCCCTGTGTTATTCCGCAGGGATAAGGTGAATTTCTTTTGTTGTGATATTATGGATTGTAAAAGCACCTTTGTGGCTATCTGATCAAGCAACTGAATTACTAATGTCGCCATGATTGAAATGCTGTTGAAGCAAAGCGTAAACTCTTTGTAATCAATAATTTATCGGACGATAAACAAAAAATCATCCAGGAAACTATTTCCCCAAAACCGAAAATACGTAAACACGATGATACACTGAAAGTAGAATGCAGAAATGCACACAGAATGAATGCAAAGTAACTTATAAATACATTTGTCTAAGCTACATAAGATTTGATGAGATATAATTTGCGATAGATGAAATGTGTCAATGCGAGAACACACAAAAAGCTCTATACACCTACGAATCCGTTAGCCTTTAAGGGACAGTGTAATTATAAAAATTAAACAAATGGCACAGTGAGCTGCTGATTGGCCGGGACAAAATCTAGTAAAAGGCAAGTGTTTTTGGCGAATGGTTTACTTTATTGTTTGTCAGATGAATTACTCCAACCGCACAAGTGTCCAGATAGTTGTAGCAGCCACCCTCTCGCGGCATGACAAAAGAAGCAAATGTTTGCCGAGCGACTTTTGAATATATCTGTGAACAGGAGCAAAGGTGCATGAAGGTGTTCCATAAAAATATATAACATATTTTCTTTGTTTTCTTTGATACTGGAGGAAGCAGCTGCTACGTTTATCTGGGAATAGCCGAAAGAAAAACTGATAGTATATCGGACGCAACGACATGTGCGTAGTATTGTATGGTTTTATTATAAGAGCAATCTTGGGATGCAGGAATTTTAGTAATTCAGTAATTGCATACACAAATGGAAAGAAATTTGCGCAAAGCTTCACGGTGACAAACATGAAAACAAAAACAATACAAACGAATCAGCAGATGTATGTCCCAAATCGTGATTCCGGAAAACCTTATCACGTGAAACAAGTGAAACAAAGAACAAACCAACAAATATGTAACTAAATTTGTACATACAGCTAAGACAAGAAGACAGAAAGTAATAAATGAGAAAAACAAAAACCCAATTTTTAAAGCCAGAAAATAAAATAGACTAACGTTTCGTCGACCGTAGAGTTCCAGGTTTCGTCGAGCCACGCCTACAGCGCAGGTGCGACACACTTTACCACGCCTATTTCTCGTCAAAATAAGATGAAGAAACCTCTCGAGCGTAGAGCACATGTTGAAGCCATTAGGAAATATTTCAATGCTTGAAATATTTCGCCATGATCGGAAGTTATAGGAAAAAACCTGCAAAGGAATCTATTTTACTCATTTTGTCTTCATCTTTTGCCGCATCTTGCGTCTTTTGAAAGTGCTCTGCGTGCGTACTTTTGAGTGTTTTGTAAAAATTTGTGTTTTCATAGCGGCACAGTGTAAGCACGTTTTGATTTCAGACAGTTTAGTTGCTATCCCTGAAGGCAACGTTAAAAAGGTAAGTAATTCCGTTGAACTGCAATATTTTAGGCGCATTACATCTCTCGACTAGAGACAGGAAAGCTAAATGCTTGCTAACATAAATCTCTCGGAAAACTGCATACCTCAAGCTTTTCCATGCGGCCGTTTCTAGGGAATAGCCAAAAATTTTGCTACGATTATTGTTATACGAGTCGAAAAACTGCCTTCACCAAGTAGTTGCACCGACGTAGTTTTTTATCTGTGGGGAATTGAAAGAGTCTGACTTTTCACATTAAAATAATATCATTTGCGAACTCGAGCTCTGATAAACTCGTTCCGAAAATTCAGAGACTCGCTCATAAAAAACAACAAACAAAACCCGTTTTCAAAATGTGTTTCTACTCATATAACCACACCTCCACAGTTACTTACTACTTAGCTAATTAATTAAATGCTATACGCTGCTTTGAACGCACAATACAGCATTAAATACATTAACATTTTCGTTGGATACGTTAATATTTTGGGAAAACCCCGTTGCCTATTGAACAACGATGGTAGATCCGGACCGTATTAACATTAAATCCCGTTCGAATCGTTCCCCGTGTACGCAGGATTTACAATCAGGTTACTGGTAAGTGATAACTCCAGTAAACTTATGATGGCAATCATAACCTCCTCATGAGGTTGGTAGTGCCAATGTAGAAAACAAATGATTCTTCTTTAAAACTACAACTAGTGAGAATAGCCACTATTCCAACAAAAAAATGCATCACAAATCATAAATCATGCAATCGGCCCTATGCACCGTTTTAAGACTAGAATGCAAATGCACATAAACAAGTATATCGAGAAATGAGCATTATGTATGGTTTGTACCCTCGTAATCACTATAATTAACATCTACTGAAAGTTATCGAAATCAAGAAAACTCGCTCTTAAAGGCACACTTGAGTTCTAAAACCATGTACTAGAATGAAGTAGTTTTTGTCTAAATCTTTGGTGATGCGCAATATGCATCGGTATCATTCTGCGTACAGAATGTTTGTGTAGAATAATGCTGAAACGCGTTCGTATCATAGAATTGTCTAAGGACAAAAAATGTAATAAAACGTAATGGATCATGGTACAAACCCACCACCAAACAAATGATTCAACTTCAATTCTTCGTTGATGGGAGTTCTAATTCGGAACCTAAGGTACGGGAAAATGAGCTTTGGGCGCAGGGAACGCAAGCATCAAGCCAGCTTACTTTTCCAGACTTATGTATTTGGTGCGCTCATCATTTCTGCGTGATTCCCATTTACCATCGCCTATCGTTACACTTCCTTGCACCGTTGGTTGTGGATGGTCCTTTGGAAATCGAGGAGCATAATATAAAATATACACCCAGCCCCAACAGCATTAATCCGAATGACATTTTCAGTTTTTCGCTTTTCGTTCGTTCCAATCCATCAATGTCGTTGAGAAAAAATGTTACTATGTATTTTCTATAATACAAAATAATTCTTCTTTCTGTGCTTGCTTTTTTTTTTGTTCCTTTCGCTTTCTCGATATCCTTCACCCTGGCCACCCTGGCTAGCAGTGGGAGAAGTTTTTGCTGCTATCAAACGGTTCGGACACTGTTGAAAGTGCTGCGTGTCAAAGTTCTGTTGAATTCAGGCTGTGGAAGGGCGGTCCAGATTTTTGGGTTTGTTTGGAAAGCAATGGGAAGAAAAGTTTCTACGTCTAGTTGATGTAAAATCTCGAGGGACAAAGCTTCCCATAAAAATTCGTTCTTTTTCACGTTGACGGCCGTTGGCTTGAGGCGTTTAAAATCCTAGAAATAAAATGGATCGCCTTCTGAGCACCACGCATTCCGAACACACGCACCTACTTGAACGGAAATGGAAGCATGAAGTTCAGCAACCAAATGCAACGGGGCGACAAGTCTCTGACAGAAAATTCATCACACCGTCAGTCCTCGACGCGTCTCGGCGACAACGTTCAATCAACGGCAGCGAAAAACCTTCCCTAGTCCTTGCGTGATAAGCAGCACCTATTGGATAAGGTTAAACCCATGCCAAATGCTGTTCCATCGTACCCAACCCTACTGCTGTTTACATAAGCGAGTGATATTAGAATTCAAGTACATTCTCAAGCACCACTGTTTCGTAAGTGTGATTTGGGAGAGTGGTCCAGCTTAACCCTCGCCTAGAAAATGTTTCATATCCGTCGCCCTTTTAGACGCTTTTAGCAACGGAAATGGCTTAATGAGTCCAATACGTGAAACACAATACCGTCGCCATCGATCGTACTCGAAATGTTCCTTTCAAGCACCTCAGCAAGTGAACATTCTTACCTGGTCGGTGATGTTGTAGTGGTTTTGTTACTTAATATTCAAATGACTTGCGCTCATGCTTCCAAATTCATTCATATACATTGCTGGCGATCCTTAAATTTGATCCTAACTTTTTCTCTTTCAATTGTAATTTGATTTACAAATTTAGTTTAAAGCATGTATGTAAATGAACATTTGCACGGATTTGCCTTATGTCCGCGTATCCGCGCCTTATTTCGTAAAAGTATGAGTCCGATGTCGGTTGTCCATCAAGTGCAATGTAGTGAACAATCATCACGCTCTCGTAAGATTCTACTAGTTATAATAGTTCCGTGCTCGTGAAAACGGGTCTGATTCAAGTGTGAAGCATGCGTACCACCAGCTCAGGTATCGGAAGGGAACTTAGAAGTTGAACAAATTTATGGTCTAATTTAAAATGGAATGGCATCGACCTTCATCGTTCAAAACATAGACCCTTCTACATTGGCTGAATATCTTTTCCGATCGTTTGCAATATCTCTTTCTGCAGAGAAGTATCCTTCAAAGCCCAAACCACGTACTGTCCCTGCCGCTGGTTTCAATTGTTTCCCTTTTGTCTTTCATTTTCGGCAAACAGCGAAACCAAACTAACCGACAAACGACAACATTGGTTTTCAATCAAATGCAATCCTTTGTGTGTATGAACCCATTACCTTCTCCTTACCAGAATGCATGTCGGTAAGTCAAGGTCACCGATTTAAATGTGATCTGTAAAAACCTTGGAACAAGTGAAATGAACCTGTATTATTGGCCCATGGTCGATGCGTGATGTTTGCTACATCTTTTAACAATGGGAAAGTATTAAGTATTTTAAAATCGTCCAAACAATATACTGATTTGAAAAATATAGCCTAAAACATTGCCTAGGAACGACAAACCAATGTAAAATGCTTCCAGAAAAATGTTAAAACGTTAAGTTTGAAAAAGATCATAATCACTCTCCGCTCTAAGCATATTGATTTCTGATTCCATTGCTTTGCCCATAGTTTGTCGGTTTGGCGGGTACTATGTAATTAATTGCTTATTATAGCGAGGAAGTAAAGAAGTATAAATTTTAACACAAACGCATTGGCTTTTCCAAAAGGCGGGTGCAGTACCTGAAGTGAGACGTGTTTGGAAAACAGGAAGAGTGAGTCGAAAAAACTAAGATCACTGAAATACATGAGCGATGGTGCAGATGATGTTGTCGATGGATGCAAAGACGATGACTACAATCTGGTTTTCTGTTATTATTGGAACCTCGGGCTACATGTCATGTTGTGCTGGTGGTAGCCATTGACTCAAAGTCTGGCCGATTGCTTTCCATTTTTTTGTAGCGTCAGATTTGAAAAACTGCCACATCGTTAAATTTAATATGAAACTCATTTAGCTAAAGTGCTGCCGATTTATTTATTTATATGTGGTGCTCGTTTTGCCTTCTGGTCGATGAAGAATGGTATATTACATCACGAGCCACCGCCGCCTACCCCGTTGCAGTTTCGTCTTATTTTAAAGCTTATCGTATGAGACAGACCGTCGCTCTATCGAATCATCAATTTCCATCGTGCACTTTCTTCACCAATGAGGTTATACTCGAGGTTTCTTTGATTATAGACAACCTGAAAGTTGTACTTTTTATTTGCAAATGATCGCCAGGAAGCAGACATACACTTGAAGCTTACAAAACATCAAGCGAAGTACAAACATGAAGGTGTTGGATGTTTACATTAATTTTAAAATTTTCGTTTTGCGTTTTTAAGATAGGTGAATCATATTCTTTAACAAAGCTATATATTTGTTACAAGTTTAGTCATCTTGTCCGAAATCTCCGAATGTATGGAAGCCATAATTTCTTCATACCAACTACGTTTCGATCGTTTTGGTGCATCAAGTGTATGAAAACCATTTTTAGGTAATAATTTCGTCAAACGACTTTACGGCATACGATACTTCCTTTCTAGTTATTATGCATATTCAAGTTCTACTTCAAGAATGGAACGAAAAGCCAATTCTAAAGCCACTGGTTTTGGTCTATCTCTGCGGAAATTCGAAAATCTAGTACCTTCCTACCTGGTCACAGGCAACAACGGCACAAAAACACATTACAACGTTTTTATCTTCGCGCACGGAATTCTGTAACGACGTAAATTCGAGTTACAAAAAATGGCATGGTCAGCATACGTATCACATGTGGGCTGAGTGGATGTGTGCAAAAAGCTAAAAAGCATTACATGGTTAACAGGAATGTAGTCCAGCTAATGGAAATGGGAACTAGTCTTAATGACTGTGCATTGTGTGATGATTTGACATTTAATGTAAATTTATATACCAATGTATACACCAAGCATCATCAAATCCAAAGGAATTACGTCAATTGTGTAAAAATGTTTTTCTAAATCTTCTTTAACAAGTGCACATTTATGACATCTAATGGGTATGATTATTGTTTTCACAATTTTTTGGATACTTGAAACATAAATAGAAAAATATTCAATACAATATGGTCGTTAAGATAATTAATCTTTTTACCAGTAATTCAAGTTTATTTACTTATTTTCAATCATCATAAAAATTTTATTTTTTTAAAGCTGGAAAACTTATCAATACAAAAATATTATTTATAATAAAAGGTAACAAATATGACAAAAAATCTAAGGATTTATTATATTTTTCATTGAATAATTCATCCATTAAAAATTAAGCGTAACCCTTACGCGGCTCTTTCAAATCTGTTTGGTCACAAATGTATTTTCGTATCTCTCGAGAAAAATAAAACATTCCATTATGTTTATACTTTGGTTTGCACAATCTTGTTCGCTTTATTCGTTTTTTATATCATTTTCACAATAATTGTCATTCAATCTTTCTTTCGCTATTACATATTTCTCTAGCCGTCCCACACATAATACATAAAACACGCATAAAAGCACTTGTTTGCTATACCTTCTAATACCTTCTACAGGAAAGTAACTAAACAAATTCACATCGCTCTATAAAACTAACTTGCACACATAAGCAGAACAAACAATGCGGGTAATCTCAACACATCCCACTTCTTTCCGCATCAAAATGACCGTTCTAATCATAAAAAAAGGAAAATGCCATGGACAGCGTAAGATATACTTAAAATGTATACAATGCTTGATAGCCTTCCATTCATCATCCCTCATTTGATTGATGGATCTGTCACCCACGCATTTTCATTTTCCCATTTTCCTAGTCTAGTCGTTTTTTGTTTACCGATGATTCCAGTAGTCCGGAAGCAGCAAAACGTACGGCACCATCTTTTACTTTCCGATGCAGAAAGTTTTCTCCACCTTTTGGTTAGTGTTTTGTCCCGGTATTCCGATTTTTGTAGCTGTAATATTTATACATTGTAACGTTTAGCAACGTTAGCTAAGCAATGAAGTTTGTCGTTTACAAAGTTTACTTTTATTAACATTATGTCTCTAATATTTGAAAAATATTTTGTAGTTACGATAATATTGTTTTATAAAATATTAAAGTTTTTGAACTTTTGGTAAGGATTAGGACTTTTATTCACCTCAAAAAGAAGGAATTTTTTTAATTGAGCATATTGAAATGTGTATATACTCTTATTAGAATCTAACATGTACACGCCCTCCAGTCTATGCTTGTGCTACTGTACTCGTCATAAAACATACAAAAAAATACACATAACTTTTGAACATTATTACTTTACCCTCAAGTGTCAATGATGTGTGAAGGTCATTGCTATTTTGGCTTCGTATCATTCTTGCTACTGATGCCATAGTAAAATTTATGACGTAAACAAGGTCTGAGACATTAGCAGGTGTGGACCACAACCAAACACATCTTCATACACAGTCAAATCCCATCAAATAACCACAACTTGTTCACCACGGCGCGTGTGCCATAAAAGCACTGAGACTTAAGGTTGTTCATGCTTATTGGTAATTAAATGTTATTTTTGATTTACGAAATAAACGAGATGAAATGCACCGATAATGAATCAATTAACATTTTAAATATTTAACAAACAATCGTATTTTGTACATTTTTTTAATATTGTCAACACTGTTGTTACTTGGTACAAACTTACATCATAGTTAAAGGTTAACATGTTATATTTTTTGAGTTTTGTAATTCTTATAGATCATGTTTTTAATGGTTTGTAACTCCGACGGTGGTTGATGTCTGCTGCAGCTATAACTAAAAACATAATCGATTGTTAGTATGAAATCATAGTTTTTTTATTTTACACTCTAAATGCATTTTATTAACAATGTACAACTGATTAAAACTGTATTTTTTTAAACTTTGCACATATGAGAAATGATACGCTTTCATCGGGTGACAGTAAACTATTAAATTTCTCACTTTCGTCACAAATGTTCAAGTTATGTCCTATTGACGCCTTAAAACAATATATAAAACAAAAAGATTCTTGAAACCTCAAACGTCTCCTGAATATTTAAAACTTGTGAATAAAGCTACTTTTATATTTTAACCTCTTTATCAATACCTAACCATCTTCACATACTGTTTCTATGATGGCCCGATGTGTGTCGTAATACAGAAAGTATATTGGTTCAATTATTTTAATCATCATCAAGCTGTACATCGTCAATTCTGATCTCAATCACAATGTTATTCTTGAGAAAAGAAGAGAAAAAAGCACTCTATTGACGGAAAACTTTCAATGTGCGAATGGCGGTTTCAACACCAGGAACTCAATTTAAGCTTCAAGTCATTAGCTTAACTGATGACTGGTTCAAACGGTGTTTTCGTCGTGGATTTCTCCCAAAAAATGAAACAGTGATGGCGGTAACGGAATGTACCGAAAATGGAGCAGCCTTTCGATTTGCTACCACGTACCCTCCCCTTGCTAATGTAGTTGATCGTCCAACCAACACAGCCGTGTTCACAAATAATGATTCTGTGGTTTTTTTTTCCTACCTCCATGAATGTAGCACTTTGAGCGATTATTTTCCTATACCTTATGTTTTTAATCAACAGTAACACCATCAACGCAAAAAGACATGGGTAGACAATTGTCATCACCATTAAAGTAATCATATATAGCGGAGTCCGGCGATCCAGAAAAAAAGGCTCTTGTTGTGTTTTGGTGAGACTCTTGTTATAGTTATAGTTTGGGCCCGAATACATTAAAGATCCCGATTCGCTCAATACACTACGGCCTGTAGTTTGAAACTGCATATGTCAGGAATGAAACCCAAAAACAACGACGCTAATGGATGCATTTTTTACACTACAACTTTCCGTTCGCATGAGCCGAAGTGACGATAGATGAAGTGCGGAACCAGTTACATTTGGTGATAAAACCCTTCAATTATACGGAATGGAGTACAATTTACCTTTTACGCTTGTGGTTCTATTGATTTATACATAATTCGCTACCAGCCAGGACGAGAGTCGTTCGGATCGCCAAAATCGAATCAGAAGTTAAGTGGCATGCATTTAGCATTAAACATTATGCATAAACCTTGTTACCAATAAAAATGTCCTACTGATTATTTCCGTTGTACACACGGTTGTGGATGTATCTTATTATTTACTGCACAAGGGGCTGCGACACAGTGTTGGTATTGCTAATTGATCACTGGTTTTAACTATATATTGTCTGTAAAGTATTGTGTTCGAATAGACAACATTCGAAATGTGAAAACCTCAAATTCATGGCGCTTCAACGAACGACGTGGGTTGATATCCTTTCCTCATTTTAACACAAAACATAACTAGAGAACGGCAATGCAGTTTAACAGTTGCATACATGCTTTGCGGCGCAGTTTCAGGATGCGCAGATGCCGATTGTTAACAAAAATGCTGTTTTCTAGGTAACAGTATGCACTCTGTGAACAGTTACACTTTGTATATAAAATAGCAAAACAACGTAATCACCTCAAACAAACACTATACAAATATCTGCCATGTATATGTATTATATTCCACGATTCTGAAATTGGCAATGGAATGGACGAAACGCTCTGCAAACGCTCTGCAAATGATAGCTCGTATTCGCCGTACAGTTCACTTAGCACTGGTAACGCACAAGGAAGCTGAAAGTCAAATGAGCCAGGCTTAAAATTCTAGGTACAGCAAATTTTGTTTATGGCGGTATGCAAAATATGTACCCCTAGAGCATGCAATAAAATTGTTTGTTTTCTTGTTTGGAAACTGCTGTAGAACCATTAGAACTATTTCAAACAGCAAGGATGTGTTCCTTTCCGTTTACCTGGTTTCGATTTACTACAGTTTGTGTGTTGGAAATATGTTTGCAAAATAAAGGATTAAACTTTTATTGCTCTATCCTTTACAGATCCCTTGCTCGTTATATATTAGCCGTTTTTAGAGATTCCAAGTATCTAAAAATCTATTTTGAAACAATTTTTCCTCAAGCAAATATTTCATTGTGTGAATCAGTCGAATAATAAACATTGACTTTTTACTGTTTAAGATTAGTTTGTCTATGTTCTGTGTACCGATTCCATATGATTCCTCTCAAGTTGCTCTCAAGTCTAAGTAATAGGAGCATTTTAGTAAAATCCAATGTATCGGTTCTGCACCGTTCACCAGCAATTCAGAGGTACCAGAAAGTAGCCTTCTCGAAGCTTGGATATTTGTGCTTTTTTTGTGTACTTTGAACCTTAAGAATAGCATTTATCTTAACAATAACTGTCTATTATAACTTTTCATGGAAACCTTCACAGTCATCAAACAATTTTGAATATGAATTAGTTATAAATTCACCTCCGCAAATCAGCCTGGTTCGTGTTATGGATGTTTTGTTAGATGGTAGGTTGAACTGTAAGACAATTTCGAAGATATTGCGTCTAAAGCGTACTTGTATTACGTGTATGTAAAGACCCTTACAGCCTTAAATCATTTTTTTATCATTGTTATATCGACACTAGAATTCGTCAGCAATATTTTGACAGCGTTACAATCGTACATAATTGATGAATTAAAAACTTTCTTGGAAAAAAATACAAGGACACTTTTATAGTTTATAGTTTTCAGCTTTAAAGGCTTCATATTCTTCTTATGGTGTGAGATGCCTTCTATTCGGACTGAAATTTCTCCAACTCAGATAAATAACGGCTGCATATGATTCCTTGCCTAAGCTAACGAGCGGATTAATTGAAGCTTAATAAATTCTTGCTAAAATCAATTTTCAGGTGCAGTTGCTTAAGGCACCCCCAATACTATATTATGTCTAATTCAGATCAACAGAATTTGATTCAAATAACCCACTCTTGAACATGATGATTGGATACAGCTTCTTCAACAACATTGAGGATACAAGTATTAGTGTAAATAATCTCAAGTTAATCCTGCGAGGCACTTTCTGAAACGTATGTCATACCGGTTTTGCGTGAAAGCCAATTTATAATCTGTGTTTAAACTACTTGCGAATAGTTATGCAGGCCGCATTAGGCTAGATAACTTGACATAAAGAAAGATTGTTTGCAATAATTTTATCGTTACAAGCAAATCTCACTAAGCAAGACTTTACCTACAATGCTATACAATATCATAACCGTACTATAGGGATATTCTGCTACAGAAAAATAGGTCTAGTACTCACGATATTGAAGTTCGCTATGAGTTGCATCCGCCTTTTCAAAAATACCATACAATTTGTTGTTGTGTTTATAGTAAACTTTAAATTAAAGTAAAGTTTAAATCAAATCATTTAACGTATTACAAGCTGTGTTCCAAAAATTACTTATCTAATGCGAAGGTAAAAAGAACAATACCCAAAATGTCTGGTTGGTTCCCCCAATGTAACTGATACAAAAAGAGAACGCGTCGAAATTCAATCTTCATCATTTCTCTGCCCTAGAAGGTTTTCAAAATGTGTTACTCCTGCCGGTCAAAAACAACTGTGTTTCTTCGTCACCATCACAAAGCCCTCATCTTCGGTGCCTCATGATCCGCTATGGCGGAGTTTCTCTTGATGTTGACGGATTGCTATCATTAATCTATGACGTGCACGATTTTCCTAGGGAAGCACGGCTAAGCCGTAGCCGGCCTGTCAGTCACCCAGCCAGCCAACCGTCATTCAGCATCCCGTTTTTGCGTCCAATTTGAGGCTCTCTTTCGCTCTGTAAACCTTCCTAGTTGTCCCTCGTACTCTTGCTCTATTTGTTTCTCTCTCAGACACACACTTTTCTTCTCTCTTTCCATCTCTTCCTCTACCTCTCTCTCCCTCTCTCAATCTCTCATTGGCACCCTCTTTCGTTCATGTAAAGTACAATTATTTTCTCTCAATCACACGTCCTGCTGCATCGCCATTCTATTGATTCGTCCTTTTCACTGTTATCCTGATACGTAATGCTCAACAGGGATTTGGTGTGAAGCGAATACTTTTCTCTTAACTAAGGTTTGCTTCCGCATCATCCGCACAAATCAACATGGTGTGTGAAAGGACATGGGTTGATTTTTCTGCTCCATTGGATGTTAAAGGTGGGTGCATTTATATTCACCTACAAGCGTAGGCACCCTTCACAAGACCATCATTTCAAAACCCATCGTCGGAGAACTAAAATACACACACTCTATCTATGCGTATTAAAACAGCAAATGCGCGAAATGTGGCGATTGAGCAAAAGAAGAACCCGATATCAAGGAAAAGATACATTTCTCTTGAGACAACATTCCGGCATTGATACAATTTTTTCATTCATTCACTCGGCTATTGCTGTTTTTTTTTTCCAAAAACCAATTTTTCATTGGTTTTTCTTTCCCAAGTAAAGTAATATTCAGATGCTTTATATGGTTTAAGGAATTGAACTTTTCTCAACAACATTCGGTAAAATTTAAATGTTGAAAACAAAACTATTGAAGGATGTTTAAGTGTAGTAAATTCTGGGCAAAAAGTTTGAGGAGCTTTTTGAATAAAATAACAAACAAATCTAATCGAAGTGATCACAAGGGTAGAGTAGGCTACGATTCAAATTTCACACCGGTTAAACTTTGGTTCGTCAACTCAAATAAAACGATTATGTGTTAGATTAGCTATCTTGCCAGCCACGAAACAGAGGTTATATTTTCAAGTCATCATCAAGTAATGGTACTCTTGGGTAAAGGGTGAGCATTTTAGTTTGAAATCTGTCTTCTTGGTAGTTGATACCTATGCTCTTTGTATTCAGGCAATGATTATGGCAATGAAACTTTATTATCACAAAAGAAAAAAACAACAACTACTCGAAACTGCTTCTGTATTGGCATGATAGTGATCTATGCTGTTTTATTATTTTTTTCATTAGTCTTATGCCTTTACGATCCGTAAGTCATGTCTAAAGGCTTATATAGTGTGGCAGGCTACATAGTAATGGCAGTACATGTACTTTACGATCACCTAGATCATGCCGGACATCTAATGACTTTCTAGAATTATTGACTACAACCAGTTGATGGGATACGATCGCCATCGGGTTGCTCTCAATTGTTTATTTTATGATTGTTTGATAAAAATAAGCATTTAATAACTGAAATTGCTGATTTTCAAACTTTATTTTTAACTAAGTGCTTGGCTAACTACGGGAAAATTATGTTGAGCAATAAGCCTGTCTGATTTGGTTTTCACTTCAAACGTTTATACCTGTACTCCCCACAGGCGCACGAAGAGTGTGTTTGGAAATTAATACTTTAGCAAGAAAAACTTATAACGATGTAATTATGAAGCCAAAACATACTCTCTCATACGCATGTCCAAAGTTAATTACACGCTTGCTCGCTATCGAATCGAATCCAGGAAGAGGTGTTGATTGGTTCGGCAATCAGGCAACGAATCTATAAACTGTGCCTCCCCATTTTTGAGCATTTATTTCACGCTGATCCTCGATGTATCCTCACATGATGAACATGATTACTACAGGTATGCACGCAAACACTCGCTTGCACAAAACGATGGATAAAATGTTGGGTCTCTTTTCTTTTCTTTTCTACCGCCTGCCAACATTAAGGAAAAAGTGGAACATCGTCCTATTATCGAGATCATCATAGTGCTCTTGTTCTTTCCTGATGATCTGCGTTTCTTGTTCAGTTGATTTTCATCTCTTACGATGTAATCTTTCCGTTGCACTTTACTCGCTACTCAAATCCTTTTCTTATGTTCGCTTCATACGTTTGCTTGTTTTGATCACTCTATCAAGCTACATCACGATGAGCTAACGGTCATCATCATTAACATTATCATCACTCGCTTCATCTTAAGCAACACCATCACCATCATCATCATCATTATATTCATTATAATTGGTTCTTATCATGATACAAACTGTTTTTTTTTGTTGTTGTATCATACTACCATTTTTGACTCGTCAAATGTGCTGTGCCGTATCATGGTACTAAGCCAAGCAAATAATTTCTCTTCAGGTTACACTTGCAACAAGCAATGTGACTTACCTAACTCACTGGCAATTGAGTTCAGCATCCCGTTGCGGTCCATGATTCTCATCGCTGCTGGTTCATAATACGCTGACAAAATGAAACAATTGGTACCACAATATGTAACAATTATAAAATTATCTACAACTGCATCCATCGAACAAAAACTAAACAACAGATACACATTATTATGTAGAGCTAGAGCTGTACTGTGTAAGTATGAACTGCTTGATAAAACATCGTATGACCATATCAACCAGCAAAAGACAGTCAAGATAGGCAATGAGAGAAACCGTCCATAGAGAAAACTGGAGACAAAAATGATTCAGGCCGAACAGTGTAAAGCAAGGGAAATAAAAAAGAGCCTCCATTACCGTGACAACTCTTTTAAAAGCATGGCGTCCCAAATGAAATCTCATCAATAAAACACCCAAGAACTTCGAAAGGAATTTTCGATACGAGCCACAACGCAGGAAGAAACACAAGCGAATAAATAAAAAATAAAAATTCATTTAGAAACCGTTTACAACAGTGAAACTGAAAATAATATCAATGTAGTGGTTATCAAGATAACTGGCTACGCGTATAGGTATCGGAAACCGGTATTGTTTATTATGAAAACCACATGCACAGTATTGTTACTATATGCAAGCATGGAGTGTATTCAAATCAATACCATACCACTTTAACCAAGTTTGTACAACACCTGGATCGATACAAACACGGACACTGGCTAAGGAAAAGCCATGTGTAACTGACTAGTTCCAAAGCATCGAACAAAACAATCATACCACAATCGAGTAGCCCACGCGCTTAGTAAAACGTAAAGATTTTATTATTTTCTCTTTTGCACAAAATAAATGATCGTCATTAATTTTTATGAGGAGATAATTTATTTTGATATTATCATTGTGCTTAATCTTCGTACGTAGTGCCCTCGCATGTCTTTGCTATGTTGGGTTTCTTTTTTCATGTTTTTTGTTTCCATTCTCCCGCTTAAACTTGCTCGGGTGTTATATCGATGAATATTTGCTTCATGACTCTATTACCGAGTACTGGATTCGAACCATACATTTGCTATGTTCTGAGCATCGATTGCTCGATCACCGTTTGAAAATTAAAAACAAGTGAAAGTAACAATAGAACTTACAGAACAACTAGTTGTCTAATGCCCAAACAACACGCATAAAACTCCAATAGTCAGGAGA
>KZ061795.1:64358-82972 GCA_002091835.1 Anopheles maculatus
TAACTGAAATTGCTGATTTTCAAACTTTATTTTTAACTAAGTGCTTGGCTAATTACGGGAAAATTATGTTGAGCAATAAGCCTGTCTGATTTGGTTTTCACTTCAAACGTTTATACCTGTACTCCCCACAGGCGCACGAAGAGTGTGTTTGGAAATTAATACTTTAGCAAGAAAAACTTATAACGATGTAATTATGAAGCCAAAACATACTCTCTCATACGCATGTCCAAAGTTAATTACACGCTTGCTCGCTATCGAATCGAATCCAGGAAGAGGTGTTGATTGGTTCGGCAATCAGGCAACGAATCTATAAACTGTGCCTCCCCATTTTTGAGCATTTATTTCACGCTGATCCTCGATGTATCCTCACATGATGAACATGATTACTACAGGTATGCACGCAAACACTCGCTTGCACAAAACGATGGATAAAATGTTGGGTCTCTTTTCTTTTCTTTTCTACCGCCTGCCAACATTAAGGAAAAAGTGGAACATCGTCCTATTATCGAGATCATCATAGTGCTCTTGTTCTTTCCTGATGATCTGCGTTTCTTGTTCAGTTGATTTTCATCTCTTACGATGTAATCTTTCCGTTGCACTTTACTCGCTACTCAAATCCTTTTCTTATGTTCGCTTCATACGTTTGCTTGTTTTGATCACTCTATCAAGCTACATCACGATGAGCTAACGGTCATCATCATTAACATTATCATCACTCGCTTCATCTTAAGCAACACCATCACCATCATCATCATCATTATATTCATTATAATTGGTTCTTATCATGATACAAACTGTTTTTTTTTTGTATCATACTACCATTTTTGACTCGTCAAATGTGCTGTGCCGTATCATGGTACTAAGCCAAGCAAATAATTTCTCTTCAGGTTACACTTGCAACAAGCAATGTGACTTACCTAACTCACTGGCAATTGAGTTCAGCATCCCGTTGCGGTCCATGATTCTCATCGCTGCTGGTTCATAATACGCTGACAAAATGAAACAATTGGTACCACAATATGTAACAATTATAAAATTATCTACAACTGCATCCATCGAACAAAAACTAAACAACAGATACACATTATTATGTAGAGCTAGAGCTGTACTGTGTAAGTATGAACTGCTTGATAAAACATCGTATGACCATATCAACCAGCAAAAGACAGTCAAGATAGGCAATGAGAGAAACCGTCCATAGAGAAAACTGGAGACAAAAATGATTCAGGCCGAACAGTGTAAAGCAAGGGAAATAAAAAAGAGCCTCCATTACCGTGACAACTCTTTTAAAAGCATGGCGTCCCAAATGAAATCTCATCAATAAAACACCCAAGAACTTCGAAAGGAATTTTCGATACGAGCCACAACGCAGGAAGAAACACAAGCGAATAAATAAAAAATAAAAATTCATTTAGAAACCGTTTACAACAGTGAAACTGAAAATAATATCAATGTAGTGGTTATCAAGATAACTGGCTACGCGTATAGGTATCGGAAACCGGTATTGTTTATTATGAATACCACATGCACAGTATTGTTACTATATGCAAGCATGGAGTGTATTCAAATCAATACCATACCACTTTAACCAAGTTTGTACAACACCTGGATCGATACAAACACGGACACTGGCTAAGGAAAAGCCATGTGTAACTGACTAGTTCCAAAGCATCGAACAAAACAATCATACCACAATCGAGTAGCCCACGCGCTTAGTAAAACGTAAAGATTTTATTATTTTCTCTTTTGCACAAAATAAATGATCGTCATTAATTTTTATGAGGAGATAATTTATTTTGATATTATCATTGTGCTTAATCTTCGTACGTAGTGCCCTCGCATGTCTTTGCTATGTTGGGTTTCTTTTTTCATGTTTTTTGTTTCCATTCTCCCGCTTAAACTTGCTCGGGTGTTATATCGATGAATATTTGCTTCATGACTCTATTACCGAGTACTGGATTCGAACCATACATTTGCTGTGTTCTGAGCATCGATTGCTCGATCAACGTTTGAAAATTAAAAACAAGTGAAAGTAACAATAGAACTTACAGAACAACTAGTTGTCTAATGCCCAAGCAACACGCATAAAACTCCAATAGTCAGGAGACTTTAACTGCGCTACTTAGTTTACATAGCTTTCTTGCCATTAGCGACATGAAAACATTCAATCAACTGTGTTTTTGGTTCGGTCAACATATCCAAAAGTTATCCATGTTACGAAATATTTGTACTTTGCAAAGATCGGGGAACAGTGGCATCTGTCTGTGCAAGACTAGGTTTCTTTTGGTTAGAATCATGTAATGAAGGACATGAAATTCCCAAGACAAGCTACAATTGCCTCAGTGCGCATCTCGATACGGGGGGAAAAAAATACCAAAAACAGAACAGCGTTGGAAAAACAGGTAAAGAGGAGGCAGAGAAAAGAGAACAAACAAAAATAGTTACAGTCTAATGTATTCTGACATTGACGGATGAAAGACAATTTATCAATCTCCATTGTGTTTTTGCGCGTTTTAATTTGCTATGGAACGCAACCGGCACACCAACGGTGCACAACGCCTAGACGAGCGCATCATGTTGATGATCTTTAGGGAGACCTATGCTCTCCGCACAAAGGCTGCTGTGACGATTCGTGACAGTGACGATTGTGACAATCGACTTCTGCCAAGAATCGCCGTAGATTTTGATTCCATAATGCCCAAAATGGCTGATTCGTTCAGATCCTCCTTTCATAAAAGAGTGTGTAATATGTTGTATAAGTTTTCGCTGCTCGTAATGTAGTGCATTCCTTACATCTAAAAGAAAAATATTTGCGAATTGTTTTATTGGTTTCTTTATCGATGGTCGTGTGCTGTATGTTTTTTTTTTCCAGTGGTCGAGTGATAGTGATACCGGTTGCAGCACGATAGTGCAGAGTATCGAATCTCATGCAATGTTTGACTTGCCAAGAACGCGATTTGACTAAGTCTAATAATTCATTGTTAACTAAGAAATATTAAGCATTAGTATTATTTAGAACATGTATCCGTATGCTGTAGCATGGTGTCTTATTTTTTTGGAGCAATTACACATTGCACAATTACAATGCACACCATTTGTCGGTAACTCCGAATTCTTTCCAACCATTAACCTTTTGCATATACGATCTGTTCATACACAATGCCTGACATTCCAATTGGTTGCAAGACAGTCATACTGTCTATGAAATTTTCCTTCGGGTTAATATGATCGAACAAATGTTCATCGTTCAATTCATTAATCATTTAACCATTAAGCAAAGAATCCCCATCTACAGGATGTGTTTTCATTACCCCGTACCGTGGCAAATATGAAAGAGTGAATGCGCATTGGAATTCATATTTTATTAATTGAAAAATATAAAATTTTGACTCTCTGAGGTCGCGTGTTTATCGCGGCTACAGCACGATCGTTCTGTTCGGTACTTGGAGGTGTGACTACACAACATCCCCCAACCAAAGGGCGGTGAACTGGCCTACGCTTATGTTTTCAGCTCTGTTTCTCTTTATCAACACTATTAAAACATCATCAATCAAATGCTGCTCACTCCACACACCGTTCAAGAGTAGTGCTGGTGCTTTTTCAATAAGCCCGTCCGTACATTGATAATTTATTGCTTTTGAACAAAATTCTTCACACTTCAATCGCTTTGATGAGGTTATCGGAGCTCTTGTTAACCTTATGTCACATGTGAAGCTATGAAGCACGACGCAAATGTTGTAAGGTCGAGCAATACTCCCCATTTCGGCTCTTTATGTGAACCACTGCCCGCTTATAGTTATAGTATTTTACAGTTAGTACTTTGAAGATCCTTAGTGTTTGACCACGTTTTCGTAAGACGTGTAAAACGTCAATTCCAGAATTGTTGTATTACTTTTGCAATAATCAGTGCCAATTTCATCAACTGCAGATAACTTAATCATCTGTTTTGAATGCGTCTTATGGCCATTTTTCAAACAACACATTGATATTCCTCAACCATAAATCCTTCCAGCAAACTGAAACTTGTCCTCGTGCGTAGCTCAATACCATGCATGTCTTCTTACCCTCCACAATCGTTTGACTTTGCATGACAGTCTACCTTGACTGATCACATTTCATACGGATTCTTTTACAAAATTTTGTAGTTTATTATACATGCAATCAAAAACTAGTCACATGGATTGACGCACCTTTAAAAACCAGCTTTCTATGCACGTAAGCCGTAGTTTGAAAAATGATTGACTCTGATAAGTCGATTCCAATAAATGGAATACTAAAATGAAACAAAACTCAAAAAAACATAGAAAACACGGAACGCGAAGAGGATGATATCACAATCCAATCCATTCCATCCATTCGGGCGATACCTATTTTAAGGAGTCGTACAATACAGACAAACGTTTTGTGGTCATGCCATCGAACGACGACGAACGACACTCGGTGAGGAATTTTTTGGGAAGGCAGATCTTAGCATCTAATCATTTATAATTAATGATCAATTTTCTATCCTTACATATATTCGTCCACAATGCGATCGTCTCAGCTAGGATCAGTGTGTTGGAACATACGATGACTAGCGCTCGATCCATCTTTTCTCGCTGAGTCAAATTGAATGTATTTGAATACGGAGATATGAAATAATAATAATCTCTCCAACTATTTACGCATTTACAACACAAGAGCCTCGGTCTGCCGGAGCGAGCAGCGTGCCGCATATTCCTCAACAACAGCAACGGGGCATTCGTCCCGGATAAGGAAATACCTTGCCAACGAATCGAAAACCAAAACGTTGTCCTCGGCTGGTGTCGTGTCGATCGTCCGCTCGACATAATTAATGAGGAACTGCGTATCTTTCGCTGTTGTCCCTACCTTAAGCAATGGCTCAACGATCGTTGAAGCTCAAGAATTCTATTCTATTCCGTTTTTTATGGCGATCGCTTTATTAAGTAAGTTGTAGTGTTATTTTTCTCTTGCCGCTTAGTGCGGTTTCCGATGTTCCTCCTGCCGTTCCAGCGAGACGATTGGTGGATCGAGCCAACCCGAGCCAGCTTCGGGATGGTAATGAATTAAGACATCGTTTTTATTCGTCCAATCCCTACACACTCACACGCCCACAGCGTCGTTTCACCGTGACAGGATGGAAGTAAAACATTATAACTAACTTATTAAATTTAAAGATCATTAAGAAAATTTATCATTGTATTTAAGATCATCAATTACGGAATTGTTACGTGCCCGGTTTCCGATTGCAGACGACACATTGGAAAGATTTCTTTAGATAGTTTGTCGTTTTTGGTTTTTATTTTCGTATTTTCTCGATCTCCGAGTTGAAAAATGAAGGTACATTGCCAAGCCATACTGCCAATCGAATGGCAGCGATAGGAACACGATCGACGATCTTGTCACAAAACTGTAAGCTACGAAATGCTGTAGCTAAACACCGACAACCGGTACAGCAGACAACGTTCTGAAGATTCCCGTACTGTAGGCCATATTGAGAAACTATTGGACTTTCATTTCGTTCCGTTTTAACATTACGTTTGTAGATACACGATAGGCAAAAGCAACGAAACGTTCTAATGCATTCGCCCGTCGTGCTTATTTTCCGTGCTTTGAAATACGGTTGGTCAACGGAAAGCCTTCATTAGGAATAGCAAACAAGGGATATAATTGAATTAGCTTTTTTCCCCCAATATGTTCTGTGCATCACCGTTTCCCATCCAATGATAACCGGTTTTTTTTGGGTTTCATTGTACATTTTACATTCCAAAGCCCTTGTCTAAAATGGTATTCACGATTTAATTACTTCGACCTGGGCATAGAAAAGTTCGCTTACCAAGCTTACGAACTTATCACTCGGTACCACCGTATCTTTTTAGGTGGCACCTGTTACAGGATTGAAAGAATACGAAAAGTTTAACAATCCAAACGAAAAAGACACACAGAAATATACAGCCATTCATACAAGTTATACGTTTTTCCTAAAAGATTGAAAATGTTTTTAAATACGCTGGAATCATTGTTTATTTAATTTTTAACGTGCGACGCGATCGCGATTTAAGTAGTAGCTTGCCACTGAATCGTTGATGAGCAGAATATATTTTCTTAAATTAAGCCATTAATGAGTAGCTCGTTTCTTCCAATGACTTGTAATTAATTTTTTCCTCCTGGGGTTGGCACTAGAAACTTCAACAACATCTAAAGATATTTCAAGCAATTCGATGCATATAAATATTCAACTATCAACTGTTTTGGAATACTTCTGACCAGAATTTTTACAAACTCATCTACTTTCATATATATGTAGCTGAACGTCTCGAATATGTACAGCGTAACAAACTGCACAGTAACAGTGGATTGTATCTCATTAGAGTGTGAAGTCTTCCTTGTGGGATTATTAGCACGATTATATCGTAGGCTTAAATCGCGATATGAAATAAGGCAGTGATTTAATTTTTCAGTGTAGTACGTACAGTACCGCGGGAATCTATCTGATGAGTGTGACTGCCTTTTCAAAATGTCCCATTTCTTCACAAAAGAGGATTGGCTAGAATATCGTCACTGGAGTTAAAGGATTGTGATTGTTTGCGACGGGGATTAATTACCACTCATAAATAATATTTCACAACGAATGGAGTAGGCTTGGAAACAGGTTAGTTTGTATTTGTATGAGAAGGTAGGGACAGCTCACTGCACGTTCGATGCATTCGTTCAAGTTTTGATAGTTGTCAGCAGTGATAGAAACAGTGTGATGTGTCGATGATGCAAAATCAAGAAATAGCTGCATTTCTAATAATTGTTCGGTTCGGTTTATTTGTATGCGTACTGCTGAAATTGTATGGGTATGGCATTCGGGAATAAAGGGTTTTGATGGTCATGATATTCCGTTTCTGGCCTCCAAACCCTCTATTGACGACTGAACAACTAGTACAATCACTGTTAAAACAATCTCCAAATCTTGAACAATACCAGCAATAGGCATTGCATAATTGTCCTCTTCTAGCAAATTACAAGCAACACTTTCACTTATTGCCATCAAGATGGTACGTCAAGACTTTTTAACAAGATCGTATCTATGTTTCAATCACGTTTCAAAGTTTTCGAGGAAACAACTTGGCTTCTGACTGTAATTAATAACATTCTCTTGTTTGTGATTTCGCGATCCAGATGCCCGTGCTAAGTGAAAATGAGGATGTTTTGGTTTTCAGAAAACCAGAAACACAACTGCGGAGCTTGATGAACGCCATTAAAATAGTCCCGACTGGTAACAAAGTTAGTACGGTCGGCGGAGAAGCATCTTTCAACTACGATAAACTTTCATCAAACACCACTCCTGAATTGATAACCGACTAGAAAGACGGAGGCATCCTTCGCACAAAGATGGAAAATCGGTGAAAACGCCGACTCATTTTTTACGCGTGCTCCTAAAGACCGACTGTTGAGAAAACAATTACAAAATCCGAACAACTGGCAATATAATGTTGCACCATTTTGCTAAAAACCAAGCACTACTGCCACACTCTCAATAGGAACAAAGCTGAAGGGATTACATCTTTTTACGTTGCTGTTGGCCCATGAACAGAAGAACATAACGCTTCCATAATTATGATAATTATTACCTCTCATTAACAACAGCCGCAATCGGGTTGTTTGTGTTTTCAAGTGGTTGTTGGCTGAATGGCATTCTTTTCTGCAACATTCTGTTTGACGCCAAACGAAAAAACGCGATGTTAAAATTTCATGATTTCAAACTTAATCTTTTCAATTACACTTCCGCGCTTTGGCCATCACTCAAGTATAAACAAACAAATTTCCAATGATTCATTCACACCTACAACTGTGGTGGACGCTATGCTCGGTTGTGCATAACATCTATAGGAATAATATTCGCAAACAATTTTCGCATTCACGCTGGAATCATTGTTTATTTAATTTTTAACGTGCGACGCGATCGCGACTTAAGTAGTAGCTTGCCACTGAATCGTTGATGAGCAGAATATATTTTCTTAAATTAAGCCATTAATGAGTAGCTCGTTTCTTCCAATGACTTGTAATTAATTTTTTCCTCCTGGGGTTGGCACTAGAAACTTCAACAACATCTAAAGATATTTCAAGCAATTCGATGCATATAAATATTCAACTATCAACTGTTTTGGAATACTTCTGACCAGAATTTTTACAAACTCATCTACTTTCATATATATGTAGCTGAACGTCTCGAATATGTACAGCGTAACAAACTGCACAGTAACAGTGGATTGTATCTCATTAGAGTGTGAAGTCTTCCTTGTGGGATTATTAGCACGATTATATCGTAGGCTTAAATCGCGATATGAAATAAGGCAGTGATTTAATTTTTCAGTGTAGTACGTACAGTACCGCGGGAATCTATCTGATGAGTGTGACTGCCTTTTCAAAATGTCCCATTTCTTCACAAAAGAGGATTGGCTAGAATATCGTCACTGGAGTTAAAGGATTGTGATTGTTTGCGACGGGGATTAATTACCACTCATAAATAATATTTCACAACGAATGGAGTAGGCTTGGAAACAGGTTAGTTTGTATTTGTATGAGAAGGTAGGGACAGCTCACTGCACGTTCGATGCATTCGTTCAAGTTTTGATAGTTGTCAGCAGTGATAGAAACAGTGTGATGTGTCGATGATGCAAAATCAAGAAATAGCTGCATTTCTAATAATTGTTCGGTTCGGTTTATTTGTATGCGTACTGCTGAAATTGTATGGGTATGGCATTCGGGAATAAAGGGTTTTGATGGTCATGATATTCCGTTTCTGGCCTCCAAACCCTCTATTGACGACTGAACAACTAGTACAATCACTGTTAAAACAATCTCCAAATCTTGAACAATACCAGCAATAGGCATTGCATAATTGTCCTCTTCTAGCAAATTACAAGCAACACTTTCACTTATTGCCATCAAGATGGTACGTCAAGACTTTTTAACAAGATCGTATCTATGTTTCAATCACGTTTCAAAGTTTTCGAGGAAACAACTTGGCTTCTGACTGTAATTAATAACATTCTCTTGTTTGTGATTTCGCGATCCAGATGCCCGTGCTAAGTGAAAATGAGGATGTTTTGGTTTTCAGAAAACCAGAAACACAACTGCGGAGCTTGATGAACGCCATTAAAATAGTCCCGACTGGTAACATCGGTAACAAAGTTAGTACGGTCGGCGGAGAAGCATCTTTCAGCTACGATAAACTTTCATCAAACACCACTCCTGAATTGATAACCGACTAGAAAGACGGAGGCATCCTTCGCACAAAGATGGAAAATCGGTGAAAACGCCGACTCATTTTTTACGCGTGCTCCTAAAGACCGACTGTTGGAGGATGTTTTGGTTTTCAGAAAACCAGAAACACAACAGCGGAGCTTGATGAACGCCATTAAAATAGTCCCGACTGGTAACAAAGTTAGTACGGTCGGCGGAGAAGCATCTTTCAACTACGATAAACTTTCATCAAACACCACTCCTGAATTGATAACCGACTAGAAAGACGGAGGCATCCTTCGCACAAAGATGGAAAATCGGTGAAAACGCCGACTCATTTTTTACGCGTGCTCCTAAAGACCGACTGTTGAGAAAACAATTACAAAATCCGAACAACTGGCAATATAATGTTGCACCATTTTGCTAAAAACCAAGCACTACTGCCACACTCTCAATAGGAACAAAGCTGAAGGGATTACATCTTTTTACGTTGCTGTTGGCCCATGAACAGAAGAACATAACGCTTCCATAATTATGATAATTATTACCTCTCATTAACAACAGCCGCAATCGGGTTGTTTGTGTTTTCAAGTGGTTGTTGGCTGAATGGCATTCTTTTCTGCAACATTCTGTTTGACGCCAAACGAAAAAACGCGATGTTAAAATTTCATGATTTCAAACTTAATCTTTTCAATTACACTTCCGCGCTTTGGCCATCACTCAAGTATAAACAAACAAATTTCCAATGATTCATTCACACCTACAACTGTGGTGGACGCTATGCTCGGTTGTGCATAACATCTAATGGAATAATATTCGCAAACAATTTTCGCATTCCAATGTGTTCAGTGCGATCCAACTACAGGTTGTTTTTCAATACGATTTTCTCCAAAGATTCCAAAGATAATTCCACTTCAATGTTGTTTTTCGTTCCTATGATACATGTAGCGAGAGAGATATTTCCAGTTGGAAGATTCATCATACAGTGGAGTTGGAATACGACACCAACTTCCGTGACAATAAAATTCAAGTGAAGAGAGATTTTCACCAAGAAAACACTCACGGCTGTGAGAAAACTGCTCGAAACAGTCAAACGCCAGATGGCTCTGAAAAAAAAGGAAATGAAATTCACATAAGCTTTTGCATAACACCGCAAGATGGCACTTGTATCGGCACAAATGTGGTTCTTAACATGGGAAACTAGGCCGGATGCATGATTTAAAAATTCAAACAAAATTATGAACATTATATTTGTACGGTTTCATGTGAACAATTGTAAATAGAGGACTTTTTGTACAGAAATACAAATAGTAAAAAAAATAATCAAAATGCTTGCTGGATATGATTCAAATAGTTCAAATAAAAATAAATAATCAATAGTTCAAATAAAATAAAAAAAATATAATAACCTTTTTTTTTAAAAGGTTAGTAATCATACATTGTGTAAGCTATCAAAAATTGATATTATCTTGATCAGATTGAAAATGTTTCATATACTCTATAAATCATTCTACCATTTAAGTTTCCTTGAATTAATATTTACATATTGGTGAATAGAGCAGTTCGGCAGCAAAAGCACTTCAAACATCGGTCTTTTTACACGGCAAGACCGAGAAACAAATCCCATCCGCACCCTTTTCGTAGTACGTACCAGCTATCTGTCATAGAGGTATAAATAAGCTCTATTCTTCTCCTCTGCAGCCATGAGAGGTCCAGGTCTGCCATTACTGGCTTGCTTGTCTTAAATTTAACAGTATCTGAATAGTCCATTCCACATACGGGGTGATAGTCCGGACGAGATTTGATAACCGGTCCTGTCGCATGAAAACCTCATATAAATTGATGTACAAGGTTGAAGAAATTGTGTTTTTACCAAATCAGGTAATAGTCTATGAAAGGATATAAACATTCGCTTGAAACGTGGAAGTACTGTTATATACCTTTGATGTGTCTCATATTACTTTATCTAATTTCTTTTTCTTGATGCAAAACTTGTCTTTTCCCTATTGTGAGGATGGCTGAATGTTCTTCGCACAGGTATTAAGTGTTTCCTATAGATCGTCAAAAATTGTTCCGTTCTTTGATTGTTGATAGTTTAAAACAAAAGTGGAAGCACGGAACACTTCGACTAACCGTTCCTCTAGTTCAAGGTCTATTCATACATGCTGCCATTCGTGTGGCAGCAATTAGCTACGATTATAGTCACTCGGCTCAAGGAAAAAGGCATTAACATTATTATCCTTCCGAGGACATGGCACAGTTGTACGTCATCGCCTACTACCGGTGAACTAGACATCGATGAAAGAGCCGAAAGGTGAAATATCCTGCTGTTGCCGTTTCAATGGCTACATTTCAATTCTAGGACTGATGCCTGCGTCGGTAACGCATTTCAATCCGAAGCGACAAGGACACGGCAATAAAATTCGTCGTGCGAGGAAAACGGTTTCGATAGATCAGTGACCTTGGGAGATAGATGCTGATTCCGTCTCGTGGCATGCCCATCGACAGATACTGTAAAGCAGGCAAGATTCCGGTCGTGTGACCACCATTCGGAGCAACGTTCAGGCATATAGGAGTCGTGTGCATATTTATTCTCACATATTGGTGATTTTTGAACCGTGATCCCACCTAGCAGGACGTCCGAGCGGACGAACACGGGTATGTCGGAAATGTTTGCTTTGCTTTGTGGCGTATAATTTGTTTTGAACAAACTAATAAACAAATAAAGCATCACACACTGTGCGCGCGTAGAGCATAACGACATGTTTCCTAGACGACCTGTACCTACAGCACGAGCATTTGTATCATTTCCACTAGTGGCCATAGTGCCCTTACACGATTTCAATACTGATGCACTACAAATCACGCTGATTAGCAATGTTGAATGCATAAACAAAGTAACCTCGTGATTAAAGCGTGAACATATGATTGACCGGTCGATTGGAAATCTGAATCCACAGGCGCTAATTACCGTATCCGGCCGCTTCCGATCACAATCAAAATAGTTTTAGCCGGAACCTTTTGCGGAACCAACGCGTCTTACAGATGATAGTTTCTGTAGTATGGTTCTCTGTTTCCTCCATAATACTACGCGTACTTTTCCGTAAAAAGCATTGTAAAACCATAAAACTGAGTTCTTTGCTCTTGCAGTAGGTCATCTTACCACGGTGTACAAATATCAAGCTACATATTAAGCTAACCATTCGCTTGAGCATATTTTCCGAGCATTTAGTTTGGGTATTCGGCCCCTTAGAATGAAGCAAATTTCAAATTCAAACAACATTTCTGGTTGACGAATTACTTTATCACTTTATTAGGCATGTTTTATTAGGAACGGTTTTTGTTATGACCTCCAATATCCTCGGGACGATCCGGGTTCGTTCGGTAAATTTGACTCATGGAAAAGTATTGCCACTTTTCAGTGAGCATCGTGCCGTACCAACTGAACCACACCTAACGTTTGTTGTCGTGTTTATTTTCAAAATTTTTAATTTTTATTATAAGAGAGCCATTACAAAACGGGCCTGATCCGTTCGTATGCCGTACCGTTCACAGACATCAACGTGTGAGCCAACGCATACTCTACCTCTCCATGTAAGTGCTACAACTTTGCTCAAAGAACTCCGGGGAACCTGCCATCTTCTCCCGATCGTACAAAGGCCAAGGATCTGGCATCGGGTATGAGCGGATTTTATTGGTATCATTACGAGTGTAAACTAATAAAAGTATCACCAACAGCACGACCAGCTATCCGGTAGAGGAGGGTCTATGCTCGTGTGCCTGTACAAAGTTGTGAATGTTTATAGAAGGAAAATATTATCAAATCCTTCGTATTTTGCATTCCACTTCTGCAAAGGCAAAATCACAAGAAACAAAGTATATATACCTCAGTTGTTGAAGCATTTCTTTCATTTACTGTTTTCAAAATGTTTAAAGCTTACAAAACAATGAGGACAGTATGGGCCGGATTTTGTTACTCACATTTGCTGCTTTTCGAATAGCAATAAGAAAAGTTTTGTTAGAAAATCCCTGATTCGTTTTTATACAATAAAAGCATATTACTTATTTACTTGTATTCATTCAAAAAGCCCTATATAAGCAAATATTTATTAATAACTATACTTTTCGTTGCATTGCCAATAATTCATCAGCCAGGATCGGGCTGCCGAATACACATTTATAAGACACCTAATGTTTTTATTATATTTGTAACAATGGCGTTGATTGTTTTGCACTAGAAATGGACGTAGTACATGTAGCATGATTTATACATACAATTGTTTTAGTCATCTTGATGATCATTCTTGATCCGAACTGAACGTATCACTGTTGATATGCCGCCAACGGAGCCAAGCAGCGACGTGAAGATAAAGGATAAGAAAAATCAAGAATTCTTCTCGGATCTGTCTCGAACCGGCTAATAAATTAATCCACGGTACACATGAATGCCACCAGCGAGGTCGACGGTTGCATATGGTAGCCGCATCCAACTATTCTCGAAGCAAACCGCCAACTAAACCGGCCTTGCATCGGATACTGCCGGCCAGATCAAGACGAACGTAAAACAACATTCATTGCAAGAAACAAAGGTTTACAACAAAAAATCGCTCACATACACCATCACATAGTTCCGCCCGTACTGCAGATCGCTGCAGATTGAAAACAAAAATCGTGATTTAAATTATGTGGCGACAGTTCCGCAACATTAATTTTTTATGGGCCGAGCAAAATACATATTCGTCTTTAGCGGAACTACAATTTAATTATTTTCACTGTATCTACCGCGGCTACCGCCCATTTCTCGGAAACACGTTGCATGATAAGAATATGTCTAAAATGTAGTCCAAACATGCGAAAGATTTCGTTCAAGAATACAAAGAAAAATTCTACTCCCGTTTGACTTTACCGTAATTACCAAACATTGAAACCATTGTCCCAAGCGCTTCTGCTAAACACTTGGCTCGATCGGATTTGCGCCTAAATCTGTAAATCAGCCAATCATGACATCTTACCACACTACTTCACCTTCCGAAACGCCCTTGCTGTGCTAACTGTGAAGCGATTATCTCGTCCTAAGCTGTCACCGTGGCAGATTTTACTCGCCTGCCGTCATCCGTTGGATACGTACGCCTTCGGCAGCATACTGCCCTCGGTAGAAACGCCACCCCTGCCGTACGTTGAAACTGCATGAGGCTTTTCTTTCCGTACATCATTCGTGGGATGCGGCTTTCGACCGCCGCTGAGGGATATGATTGTCCCCTCGTCACATGCTTTGCCTCCTTTTTCGGCCGAGGGATGCAATGCCAAAGCAAACATCCCGAACACCCATATGTTTGGCATTCTGCTTTGCACGCTGGTTCTGGTGTTTTCCCGAAAACCATACACATTCACACACTTGCATCATGTTCTGGCGGTAGTAGAGCCTTTCCATCTTTGGTTTAGGTGAGAAAATGAACAAAACTGCACTCTACCGCAAATGTTAAAGCTTCACCCCAGGACAGCTGCCACATGCAAGTACGTCGTGCGGAGTCGCTACAAGCATTCCGAATGAACGAAGATTCTGTGCACCCAAAATCGTAATACGCATAGTTGTGTCCGGATCTTTTGTGATTTGTAATTTATTTTACGATGCCAAATGGTGCTTTCGTCTACTCGGAATCATCATATCAAACTAATTATCACATATCGTAGCGCTCGTTTACAATTACATACATCTATTTCCTTACTAACAGTTTACTGCCAAGGCATCACATGATCGCTGGGTAACTTGGTTGGTACTAGTGCCTGTTACGGTTTCATACAAAACTCGTCGCAATATAACTAGCGGTGGACTGATATGGTCGATGATTGTAAGATGTCCCATTGGGAATAGAATTTAGATTCTGAAAAGCGTTTTGCGAATGATTTGACAGTTGCTGCGAGTAATAAGAGTGGTTCTGCGGGTGGTGCTGATGATGATGATGATGGTGGTATGGCCATTGGGCAATGGGATGCTGATCAGACTGAAGACTTCCTAGCTGATGAATCGAGGTAGGTGGCGTGATTAACGAGAGCGATCGCGAGTCGTTACCGATTGGAAGTTGTGATTGTACTGATACGGCCGATCCCACGGTCGACAACTGCGATAGTTCACCCTCCAACGCTAGTTCCGGCGTACTTGTCGAAGGCGTATGATCTTTCTTGGCTTTCATGCGTCGATTCTGGAACCAAATTTTGATCTGCCTCTCGGTTAACTTGAGTGTATTTGCGATCTCAATACGACGTCTCCGATTCAAATACCGGTTGAAATGGAATTCCTTTTCCAATTCAAGTGTTTGATGACGGGAGTACGATTGCCTGGTCCGCTTGGAAGGTTCTTTAGAATTATCTGTAAGCGAGAAGGAAAAAGCAAAAGAAGAGTGAGTAAGCAACATAATTACATATGACCTCAAATATGAACATACCTTCAGAATCTCCATTTTGGTTCCACGAATGTCCTGCCAGCCCGTGTGATGAGATTGCACTTTCCATATCCTTTGGCGAAAGAGGCGGAGTGCTTACGCCATCATAGTTCGGTGTGGTCGGTTGTCCCAGATTGTGCAGTGTGTAGTTTTCGCCCTGCGTCGTATCAACACCGTGCTTTGAGGTGTTGTCCAGCAAACTGTCGATACTATCATCGGTTTTGTTCGGCGATAAAGGCACAATGTCAGGAACAATGCGATCACTAGCGGCAGGAGAAAGAATTCCACTATTGCAGCCCATCGTCGTTGCTGACCGACGCACCGTTTCCTTCCTTAGGCCGTTAGCGTAATGGGGATTGTACTTGAGCTTCTTAGCCGGATTAGTAAGAAGCGCCCGAAGTGCTGGAGAGTCCGTTGCGTTGCTTACCTCTCCAGCCGACACAATCTCCTCGTGCTTCTCTAACTCCTCAGAGCATTTTCGTTTCATTGCCGGCTCTTTTGCAACTTCACCAATCTTGCCGTAGCTCATTGGTCCAACATTAGACCGTTCGGTTTCATTGCCCCTAAACCAGTATTCGCCTGTGTGCTCTTGCGTTCCGTACGCGTTATGCTGTGCTAAGGGTTGATATGGATAGCCATAGTAACTATCATACTGATTTCCACACTGATCCACTTGCTGATGTCTGCCATTGAACTGATTTAAACTGAATTGTCCTTCAGGATAATATTGTCCCGTTGAAGAATATCCAATAGCCACTGAAGATGCTGTGGCCGCGAATTGATTTTCTTGCTGTTGTGCCGATGGGTACTGCGGAGTGTGTAGTTGTTGTGTCTGAGGCATACTCGAATCATTTTCCGCATACTGTAGTGCTGGTGGACAATGGTTTGCAAAGAGCTGCTCTTGTCCAAATGGCGAATAGTTGTAACAAGAGTTGTAGTAGCTGGCCTGGTACTCATTGTAGAGTGGATGTGTAGCTGCCATGTTTCCCCGATATGTTCACGCTCGCGTATACGATATGGTTTTGTGTTTAGAACGCTTGAAACTTCACCGAACCGATCTTATCACGCACGATATCCACAAACGAATGAATGCTACATCGACTGAGCTGCTGATTTTTGTCATCGAATTCTCTACCTTTTCGTTGTGCACGGATTTTCGCATCTATGGCAAAAGCACGTCCAGTGGCACACGACCTAACCCAAAAACATACGGCAGGCGGCAAAATAAATACAATAAAATATTGTTGCATCCTTTGCACTCTCCGGCAGTTGAACCATGCTTAGGGTAGATCCTGGAATAGGACCAAAGCAAGGGAAGCGAAGGTAGAACTGCACAAGGACTGCACCGTTTTCCCCTCCGGACTGGGTAGCGGCAATGATTACCCTAATCCTAATACGCACAAGCCACTCACACATGCACATCATAGGGTACATAACAAGGTACACTGTAAGTGATACGTCTAAAACCCATACCACATCATACATTTCTATTTACACCCACCAATATCCATGTACAGAAACAAGAAAAAAACAACAATTTTGAGCAACCTAGGTAAAATAGTCATGCTCCCAGGGATGCATTATTGCCCAAGGATAACATGAAAACTTTTATATTGATGTATCCATCTCTTTAACATCAAGGCTACGAGAATATTGTAATTGAACAACAGCAATCGGGCATAATTGCCGTCAACTCGTAGGTGGCGTGAAGGCCAGTACCAATTCATGCCAGCTTCCGAATTTCCGATGAACGACGCGTGGGCAGTCATATTAAACTTCATTAGTTGAAATTAGCCTAACGCAAACGGATGCGTTTGGGTTGTCATTCGTATATTTCAGCAGATATGATTTCATCTTAATTTATCTGTAATACAATTTCGCTTAACCAGTTGAACGTTTTCCGGCGAACCGGTAAATATGGTACACCACGGATCGAGCACATGGGACCGCTTGGCACTTCGTACAATAACGAACACACACACCACCTTTACGAGACGGCGTTGCGAACGTGCACACTGAACAGTAGCTCCTATAGCTTCATGTGGTATAAATTGAATTGTAACTCATCGATACACCAATTCGTAGAGAAAAAATTTAAGCAGAAGAGAAGTCCCACTCGAAAGAGATTCGAAGCATACCGTACGTATCGACCCATTTCACCACCATCCTTTCAATGCGACCACCCCCTAGCAATGAGATCTGCCAATTTTTGAGCTTCCTAGCTTCCCTTGGATTGATTGCACGGGGTGGGTATTGACGTTCCGATTCCGACGTTGGATTCCCTTCTACATCCCCTAGTGCAAGCGTTATGCGATCTCCTATGGCACGCTCCCAAGTGAAAGCGAAACATCACCCGCCCCGGGAAAAGGAATCGAACAAAATCATCACAAAAATTTCGTGCGGAAAAGTGCAGGCAATGAACTAAATAAATAGTCATAAATTAAAATAGTGTGACAGCGAGTAGGAACAATTGTTCCCGAATTCGGCCGAACGATTTCCCGTGGTTGCGATCCGACCGAGGGAAGGTAACGGTTGAAACACATCATTTATCTCTCTGATATCCGCCAATGCATGTGCGAATGGTTCAGCGTTACGCACAGAATGCGACAGATGTACTGCAAAATCAGTGTCCACTGGCTTTAGTTTAGATGTGCATCATCGACGGATTGCAATGTCCACTGCCGTCATCAATAAGCCACCTCTACAGTAATGACGGTTTTGAAGAAATAAGCGGCACGATTTTCTACCTTCCTACATTAAGACCCTCCAAAAATTCGATTCATTAATCATGCGCGATACACTATGCGCTGGCATGCAACAGGCGCCGGCAGATTGCATCCTATTTGTTCATTCGCCTCTCCAGACGAGCAGGCAAAAGTATTTTAAATCCAATGATGATTTCATACCCTTGTCCACGCAGCCCTAGCCAGTGCCTCACCA
>KZ061795.1:84320-97732 GCA_002091835.1 Anopheles maculatus
TCAGCAGGATGTATGATTTCATCTTAATTTATCTGTAATACAATTTCGCTTAACCAGTTGAACGTTTTCCGGCGAACCGGTAAATATTGTACACCATGGATCGAGCACATGGGACCGCTTGGCACCTCGTACAATAACGAACACACACACACCACCTTTACGAAACGGCGTTGCGAACGTGCACACTGAACAGTAGCTCCTATAGCTTCATGTGGTATAAATTGAATTGTAACTCATCGATACACCAAATCGTAGAGAAAAAATTTAAGCAGAAGAGAAGTCCCACTCGAAAGAGATTCGAAGCATACCGTACGTATCGACCCATTTCACCACCATCCTTTCAATGCGACCACCCCCTAGCAATGAGATCTGCCAATTTTTGAGCTTCCTAGCTTCCCTTGGATTGATTGCACGGGGTGGGTATTGACGTTCCGATTCCGACGTTGGATTCCCTTCTACATCCCCTAGTGCAAGCGTTATGCGATCTCCTATGGCACGCTCCCAAGTGAAAGCGAAACATCACCCGCCCCGGGAAAAGGAATCGAACAAAATCATCACAAAAATTTCGTGCGGAAAAGTGCAGGCAATGAACTAAATAAATAGTCATAAATTAAAATAGTGTGACAGCGAGTAGGAACAATTGTTCCCGAATTCGGCCGAACGATTTCCCGTGGTTGCGATCCGACCGAGGGAAGGTAACGGTTGAAACACATCATTTATCTCTCTGATATCCGCCAATGCATGTGCGAATGGTTCAGCGTTACGCACAGAATGCGACAGATGTACTGCAAAATCAGTGTCCACTGGCTTTAGTTTAGATGTGCATCATCGACGGATTGCAATGTCCACTGCCGTCATCAATAAGCCACCTCTACAGTAATGACGGTTTTGAAGAAATAAGCGGCACGATTTTCTACCTTCCTACATTAAGACCCTCCAAAAATTCGATTCATTAATCATGCGCGATACACTATGCGCTGGCATGCAACAGGCGCCGGCAGATTGCATCCTATTTGTTCATTCGCCTCTCCAGACGAGCAGGCAAAAGTATTTTAAATCCAATGATGATTTCATAACCTTGTCCACGCAGCACTAGCCAGTGCCTCACCATGTTTTCTAATGGATTTCCATTCACGAGACACGATTGCACCGACAGGTAATCATCAATTATCAGTAATAAATGATACCGGCTTCGTCACCAAGGCTAAGACAGTGGAAGAGAGTGTGTCCGTTGGTTATCGCTCAAGAACACCTTTCAAAGGATTATAAACAATACGTTGTCATGCTCGGATCTCCTCTTCGATTCAAACTTCTTTGCTCATCGTTTGTTTGGTGTTGTTGCATTAACCACAGGTTTTACGGAAAAAGAACGCAAGTAGGTTTTTTTTACTTCGCGTGCCGACGCCCATTTCGTGCATTTGACACCTGTGATTTGTGGAAACGTGTCAACGTGTCGTGGCTGGTTTGACAAAAGTATTTACCCGTAGTTTAAAAAAAAAACGCCTAGAAAATATATTTTGGACTTCCATCTTTTAAGGGTAAAGTTTAACCGATGCTCACAAGTCGGTTTAAATAGCAGTCTTATCTGTCTACCCCAAACCACTATTTCTGGGCGTGGAAGCATGATTGTTTGGAGATACACTGCATTTGTTATTTCTCGATAGAAGAGCAATCAGGTAGTGAACCGCTTTTACCCACTTTTTACCTCAGTTTCATACACACTGCTGAATATACAGTAGGAGAAGAATTTCTTTATAATTGCAAACACAAACTTAAACACTTCTTGAACTTTACGAAGCAGTTTATGATCATTTCATTTGACGTTTTATTGCTTATGCGCATGCTGGTACATTTCAAAAATTCCTCTCTATCTAGCTTGAATGAAAAACATATAGATTGTACATCTTAAAAGAGTTAAGATTATGTGAAGGAGTAATTCATACATACAAAGTCTCGATAGTTTAAAGTGCGGTCGTCCATAAGTTACGTAACACACAAACTGGGATTCATTTAATTTCAATGTGTGTTTTTACATTACTGTTTATTACAGATATTTCAATAGATAAATATACTGTCGTAGCCATGATAGACAAATGGCCCACTCTTGCTAATCTTCCGTAAAGCTGACTACACAGACTATCCACCCTGGTAAAATCAAGCCGAGGAAGCTAGAAATGTCAGGGCAGCACCGTGTGAGATTGTTCCGATGCTCTGAGGTCATTTAGGAGTTTTTCGGTTAAATAACAAGCTTACTACCAAAAGGTAAGGTTCCACAAATGCCGGCAGCTGCTAATTCTGGGTGTTGTTTTTGTAACAGTACTCATTTTGTCATTGATAATTTTCTCTATTCAAATGGATATCATGACACTTAGCTTAAAGTTTTACAGTGCCTGAAATCTTAGGCCATGAAGTCATAGAATTTCTTTCTAGCTTATGTTGCCTTCCTGATGGCCAAGTATTCGGTTTGCCTAAAACTAAAACCGATTAGATTACCCTTCTCTCTCTTCCTTCTCCACCATTTCACTTCCTCCCATCGATCGTTGCGTAATTTATGGACGACCTTAGCGATCGTTTCAATTTAGTATTCTGTACAATGTCATTCATTTTATTTTTAAGCATTCCCAAAATAACAAAAATTTTAATTAATGAACTTGTTACAAATTTAAATTCATAAAAACTGAAAAAAAGTCTTCAAATAACCAAACAAAGTTTTTCAAATGGTCAGTTAACGGTAACGGTCAATTAATTTTAACGATATGCATTTCTTATGTAAAAGGACAACTAAACAACAATCAAATGAAGTTTTACAATCATACATATTTTTGAAAAAGTTTAAACTTCAAATTAAACAAAGCGCTACTGCGACGCCTAATCACTGTAATTTACCTTCATTTGTTCTAGAGAGCGTACTTTGAAATGTAACAAAAAATTAATTTTGAATTGAGCATTAAGTTTGACATGATTCGAAACAACCATGCTTGGTTCTTCTTCGTTTGACTCTACAACCTAGTGAGGTCTTGGTATCCTATTACATGCTAGTTTGACTTGATTTTACCTGTACCAGTATGGTCAGTAATGCGTGCGGGACCGAGTCCGGACGGGATTCAAAAACATGATACTGGCGTATAAACCGGCTTCGCTTCCGTCTCTGCCATCGGTTCGCCTCGGTGGCGAAAACTAAGCTATATCATTATATTTATGTATTTATTTGAAAACGTAGCAATAATATATTCAATTACCGTACCATCTTCTACCAGATGTATCTTCAGTGCTTCTTAAATGCAACCACTCTACAGGGTTCATTCTAATTTAAGCAGATTTTTGCACGCATCAGTGATTCGTACATAAGAAAATATATTCCCAACTACTACAAAAAATACCCCAAGCAAGTAAGCTTTTCTATTGTACTACCCGTGTTGCGTGCAACTTGTTCTTTGGTTTATCAGTATTAATCGTGTTGAAAGACGAACCAAAACAAACCCATAAACTACTCGTTATCCATCACCCAGTGATCAGTCAAGCAATCGCCGAGACGAAGGGGACAGAACGAACATATCAGATTCAAAGGTCGTGAATAGCCGTGCTCCTTCTCCTAACCGTGCATTACAAGTTCGGTGTGCCGGTTTGGAATCACTGAACCATAAAGAACCCAAAACATGCCTCCCCATTGCACCGTTTCCGTCCTCTGCGCGTTTTTATGGAGCGGCTATGAACGGCCGAGTGAGGACAACCTGCGCTCTAATAAATTACAATAATTTGTTGAAATTTATAATTTATTTCTTCATTTTCGATTCGTGATCGAGCTGAGCTGATTCTGATAGACGATTCTCCTCTAGTTGTTACTAGTTCCTGGTGTTTGATGACTCTGAAGGGGTTGGCTTTTCGGTTTTTTTGTTTAATTCTCCTGCGTGGAGCTATCCTTCAAGTAGCACACAACTTTAACCTATTCATGTGGTATCTAATCGTACTCACCCATTTGCCATAGCCTCAAATGCTAGGTTGTGTTTTGCTTCGTGCACCATATCTTACACAAAGCGCCGCTAAAACTATGCAAACGCTTAGTTTACAAAAGGACGTTCGCGGTGGTAATATTCTACCATAGTGCGGCGCAGTGCGGTCGTGGACGTCAACAAACACAACGAAAAAAATAGAAAAAAGAGCAGTTTACGCCCCACGCTTTTCTCTGCATAATTTATTAGGTTAAAAATTAGTTAATATTTAATTTATAGCATTTCGAGCATTTCCTTTCCGCCACATGGGAAAGAGGAACACACATTCACGGTGTCTCAAACCTCACCCAGTGGAGAGAAACGTGAAAAACAAAACCCCATATAAACCAAACCAGTGTCAACGAAACGATCCAAAGACAACGGGCATCCTGAGCAACAACTCAAACTCAAATTTATATGAGAACTTTCGGCGTCGACTTTGCTCTGCCCGCTGGAGACGTTAAACGACGCTTTTAGAAGCTAGAGCGGTGTGGCTCGATCGTGTCGACTCAGTCAGTATTTGGTGTCAAGCGGAGAGAAAATTTATGACCTTTTAAGCTGTGCTTTGACGTTTTGGGGCTGATTTTACCTCGCCTGTTTTATTTATGATAAAAATTAAAGCTTTATCTGCTTACTGTTTCCTTCCCGTGACTTGATCTCATTTTCGTTAGCAAATGTTCGTATGTACGATTGCCGCTTTGCCATAGAGGAAATCTCTCGTTCTGCCGGGTACGAAACATGCGCCCGTTGACTTTTCTGCAGCTTCTTGAGATGCCCAAGCTCGGATGAGTGCAGAATATGCGGATTGACGGAGTTGGTCCAAAAGCTATCGCATGTTTATCATAGTGAATGGGTAGAGCCTGATCTGCTCCGGGCCAGTTATCGCTCACCCCTCCAGAAGCGTAATATAATCTTCTTGAGTCGAAAAAAAGACCGGAGGATGAAACCGAAATAACCGAGCAAAAAACACGAGGCTACTTCAAGCAATATAAATGCTTCAGCAAGGATAAAATTAATTAGATTTTTTCGTGTGTTGTTTTCAGGTTGGCGAATCGTGCGTTGCGTTTATTTGACCGACTCGCCGCCGCTATCTGTTCGTTTGATAGTACTGCGCCGAGGAAGATCGTGGAGGCTAGTGGATCATAACACTGTTTCAGAAGCTTTAATATAAATTTAAAAAGCGATGATTAGCAAAAAAAAACATGTTTTTTCTGCTACACTGTAATCCTATTCGCTGACACGTTTCACGTTCCTTATGATGCTATGCAGACCAAGAAAAACGCGACCATCCTTTGCATATGGCTGAATTTCACATTCTGACGAAAACGAATACGAACAGATAAGAATCGCATTTAGTTTTAAATTCACGGTCATTAAAATTTTTCAAGTTTTAACCACTGGTGTTGAGTTTTGCGATCCTTTTGAAGTGACGATCTGGATATAAAAAACGATCATTTTGCTGCTGGTGGTTCTCATTTCGATTGTTGAATCTGTTTTTTTTTTCGTTGGACAAAGATGAAACAATCACACCGCTCATCTAGTTCATCGAATTTCATTTTGAGTTTGTTCTTCTTAGGCAAAAAATGTAAACTACAGTGAAGTGCACTTCGCACTCCCAGTTATTGCCCTCTCACTTTTGCAATCAACCATGATCGGCTTCGCGGTAAGCACTTCAAATATCAAGCCTGATATTGTCATCATTTGTGGTCTTCTTTCACTGATGTACAGTACGCAGAATAATAAGAAAAAAGTAGCTAACGAAAGCTTTCTGAATTCTAATTCAGTTGCATTCTGAACTGTTCTTTTAACCAAAAACATTCTTTGAAGTGTAGTATTGCTTTGTATTCTTTTACTTCGAATACGTACAACCGCCATAGCTGTATTTCCCACATACGTTTAATAAATGTAACACTATTACCATAGCGGCCCGGTGGTAGATGTGACAGCGGCGCCGGTCTACACATAGCAGGACCGGGGTTCAAGTCTTTCCTGAGCCGTTCCCCCATAGTGAGGACTGGCTATCCTATCCAACTATGCGGTAACAATAGGCCTGACCTTAAAGGTCGTTAGGCCAAGCAAGAAGAAGAAGTCGCTAAAAAAATAGGAGAAGATAACGGGGAAAGCTAAATTGAAAACTACAAGATACGAGGACAACTGCTTCTCAAGCATTTATCGCATATCCTAACGCGGATATTCTCTACCTTATGATGTTTATAGACTTTAACATCGACTAAAAATAAATTCATAATTAGCAGTGTAAAGTTAAATTTTCACACGGTCAGCTATCAATGCACAATATTTTACTTTGATGTTTGTTTTCATGCAAGAGAAAGAATTCGCCTTCTATGTCTTATTACACTGTTTCTAAGCACTTTATTTAAGACTGGCCATATTCGATAAATCAAGAGATGTAGCTCAAATCTTTATTGTTCTAGCTCTGAGCTGGATATTCAAACGCTGTTACTATTAAGTAACTGTACTCATAAAGCGGTCAAGTAATCTTATCTCTTTTGTATGACATCAACCAACAACTACTACATCTAATAACACAACATATTTCTGTACTTTTGAAAATTTGTTTTCATTGAAATCTTCAACAATTATATGGAATCATTCATAAAAAATCCCCGATCATTTCAAAGAGTGCTCCAAGCAAACATAACACCCTCCATGTATGTATGTGCCAGCTTTGACAGAAATAAACAAACCGGCACCATCTTGCACAAACCTGAAGCCGTTTGTTTTTAGAGAAGGTTGATTAATGAATTTTCACCGAAGGTCTAGAAAACTTCTTCGTTACACTTCAATGTTCTTTCACATTTTTTCTTAGCTCCTGTTACTAGCGGTCGACAACAGACAACACGAATTCATTCAGCTGAAAGCGTACATATGTGATACCGACAGGCAGGCCGTATGTGCACCAAAGGTTGTGGTTTAAGAATTCTCACAGCTTCTAACGTAAACCATATATGTTCGCTAAACCATATGGACGAACTTAAGCGAAAGCGGGAAAGCGAAAGAAACTTCTTTCTTGATACCAAAGTGTCTAGCTCCGAACGGTATATGATTGTGAAAACAATCAGTCTTGATGGAAACATGACATCTAACAACATTTATTGACTTTCCATACGTCCGGGGTACAAAATTCCAGCATCTAGTAACGCTTTCCGTCCTTCTCTTTTCTCAAACTCGCATGTCGGAGAAATTTCATTCATAAACGATGCACTCTTTTGCAAAGCCCTTCTGCAGTTGAAGCTAGCAACCATCCCGTTTATTACGCATATTGGATGAAGCATTTTATTACGGCATATCAGCGAAATGTGCAAATGATAAATGAACAAATAAAAGCGAAACTTTTGTCTAAATTTCACGCTCCACCTTTTATTATTATTATTTCCAGTAACAGACACAAAACATTTGCCGAATTTTGTTTGGAAACGAAATGTTCTTTACCGTCATCTATCGGACTACACGCGAACCAACTACTCGAATGCACTCTTCTCACTGCTGGACCATGGTAAAGCAGTTTTCTCACTATGGAAAACGTTTTCTTATTTGACAAAAACGTTTGTTCGGTTTATTTCTGTTGAATCAGTCACGGCCAGTAAAGGTGGTGATTCTTCAAATTCAAACGTTCGTAGGCGATAGGAAAGGGTTGGTTGTAATTTTGAAATGTGAATATTCGATTCCTTTGTTTGCATACGGTTGGCTCTGGACTAAATGCTTGATTTCTTGTCCAATAATAAACCGTCGTTGCCAAATTTCTAAATTTGTTAAGTATAGAGCTTTCGTGACTCACGTACCATCGATCATATGAATTGTTAGGAGGATTTTATTTCTTCGACATTTCGATAAATGCGCAGCAAATGCGATGCTTTTCTCTTGGATATTTTCAACTGAAAACCGTATTCAAATGGTAAAATACAATCTTCGAAGTTGCTCTTCTTTCACATACGAATGACATACATCATCCACTTGCTCGACTGTATAGATTTCTTCGTGCATTACCAGTGCGGCAAAAACATGCTTCCCACCTAGAGCCACAGCATGCCGAATCAGACCAGACCGAATCATTACTCTATTCCACTACGGCAGTGTTCAAACCAGACTCAAAATTGACCCTGTGCTTTGTTTTACCATTACAATAGAAAGACAATAATGAGCAATACGATTGCTGGCCCTGAACCTGCTGTAAGAAAAACCCTTTTGAAAAAAGGGAAAGGCAAACAGTGTATATCATTCGGAACATCCCGTTAGCAAATTAGACTATTTGCACTAGTTTGCCAACTTTAAAGGTGTTGTGTTCGAACCTGCAAAATCCGCCTGTTTCCCTGCGCTCCAAATTCGAGGACATTTATTTTAATGGCCATTTCGGTTTCTTATTGACACGGTGAGACGATGGCCAGGATGTGTTTCGTTTGAAACTCCATCGGTTCAAGGTCCTCTCTGTACTAAAGGTCCTACAGATTTCACCCATGTCGTGGAATGCTTATACATCTAAAACCGGTTCTGTTACCGCGGACTCATTGATAACTCGCCATTTCTGAAAGGCAGCAAAACTGCTAGTTCTCCATCGCTGATATAAGTATTGTTCTTTTTCGAAGCGGTAAAAACACAGATGCCTTCAGTGTGCCGGATCTCGTCTTAATCAACGCCCACTTGCAGTAGCAAACTGATCTGATTTGCTTTGTCGAATGACATACTCTCAGCTTACATTCGCGAATCTGAGACGCTTACTTGGGCAAACAAAAAAAAATAGGCGCCTGCGTATTTCCGTGCCGCACGTTAGCGGTCAGTCCGTCGTATGAGTATTCCTCTATAATTGTGGTGAAATACCAGGATTTCTAGAAATCTGTCTTTTGAATGACAATTTGCTTCAGCCAACAAATGACATTGTTTAACTGATGTGCAAGAGAAAGAACGTTTCAATCACAAATATTTTAAAAAAGATAAAAAAGAATACAATTAGACACAAAAATTATGATTTTCGTAACAATGTGTCTGACAAGATCACTAGCATTTATGGCTACCATTTATAGGGTTCTTCTAGTTTTTGCACTACAACCGTGAGAGTTCTTTGCCTGTCATTTTTGGCCTCCTTGACACCAAACAGTGGTTAGCTCCCGAAAATCATAAAGCTGTAGTTTTGAGTTGGTCTATAACCTTTCAACTGATCAGCTACAGGAACCAACATCTTGACCCACACGATTAGGAAACGCGCACCAAATTACCTCACCAAACAAGCTTTTTGCGAAGACGTATTCATAGTTTAATCAAACGTCTTCAGACCTGTTTCGCTAAACTGGAGCTCCAGCGTATCTCTTAATTTGGCTTCCCATAAACGGCCTAAAGACATTCGCGTTTTACACATTTATTCAACCTACAGATTACAGTCATTTTCAATCGATTATGTCATCGAGGTATTGCCGGAGAATTCAAAGATAATTTATGTTGCACCAGCATCCGATGTATCAGGTTGTAAACGGCCACAAACCATTCTTGCTTACTGATCATGCAGTGCATTCCCATACGCAAAGTGAATTGGAAAAAGTGTTTTGGTAGCGAAAAACCCAGCACAAAACTCACCTCTTGGGTCTTTCTCATCTCTTTCTGTTATTATAAAGGTCAATCCTTGTTTCCTTCTTGCCAGAGGAAAAAAGCAAAGATTCGATGAATCTACGCAAGTTCTGTTATTTACGAGCCATGCATAGCTCATGCGCGTTTAGGTACGGGATGGTGGTCCCTTTTCGATGTTCAGCCTGCACGTTGGAGAGACAGAGACCACGGTGGGTTGTTTTGTAAAACAGGGCGGTCACAATGCCTGGTAGCACGGTCTCTTTTATGTTTTTGTTTGTTAAAGGAAACGGGGTGGGTTTTCCAATGTGTTGTCTCTAGCACACTTATGCTTATTCTGCCCCATTTTTCGGGAGAAAGGTCTCTTTCGCCTCTCTTTCGTTCCGCTCTGTACACTTTTCTCGACGAAATGTTGCACGTTGCTCGACTGTGAAACATGTGGAATCGATGAAGCATTTTCACTCTGCTATGCTCTGCAACCGCGCGCCCATAGCTAAGAGCCAACCATGCGCAAAAGAGACGAAGCGGTTGCGTTGGTAAGAGACTACCATACTCGTTCGGCAGTGAGCAGCATCCTCAGTACACCGCGTACGCAATCGAAGGAGATACGCGAACGGCGCATGGTGTTGTAGCGACCACTTCATTCCGGGTTTCCAACACTGTCGGTCGTAATGTGAAACTCGTCGCGGTGATCGTGCAGTTAACGATGGATCAGTTCGTTGGTTGATGGAACCGCGTGTCTTAATCTGTGTGGTGATTATTTTGATTTGATGAGCATTTGCGTTCTATACTGTTTCCATCAGTGTGTCTGGAACATTTAGTGCAATCATTTTGACAATGTGAATGTGAAATAGCAACAATAACCGTAGTTTGTGGAAAAAAGAAACGAGCCAAGTCTGTAACGGTGAAATATAAGCTAAAGGTAGATTCACACCGTGGATATATTAAGCCCAGTACCGTGCCCCAAAATGCCCCGGAGACGGTCGGCTGTGCATACATGAGAATGGAAAACTAATGCGACAAAAATTGTAACCGATTAGTGATTATTGGTGTTTAACAACAGTGCAATTTATTCAATCGCCATTGAGAAATTCAGCAACGGCTTACATCATCGCCAGTTCTAAAGCGAAAATACGCGTTGTGTGCAGCTGCATGTCAGTGAATTGGCTAAATTATGAGTGACGAGGCACGGCTACAGCATCAAGTGGCATTTTTCATACTGCGGCGTGTTGTAGGGGTGATCAAATTGTATAAATCCCGCATCGATAGCTGCTGACATTTCGTGTTGAATCATCTACACAAAGTTCAAAACCCGACACATACCTTTACAGTTGTATCGAGACTTGCTGTTGCATTATTTTGTAGAAAGTGTGTGTGTGTGTGTTTGTATTGATGAGTGTGTGAAATTGTGTAATGAGTTGCTGATCATCCTACTCAGAATTCGTTAAAAAATTAGCCCTTCTTTGCTTGTGATTAGTGATGAAACACCTGTTTTTTTTCTATTCGATTGGGTTTGAAATTCGGTTAGTTGCTACTGGGTGCCGCTAGTGATCATTAAGTTTCGACAAAACCATCCTAAACATCATCTGCTGGAGAAATTCTGCGATCCGAAAAGAGTGAGTTTTGATTGTGGAATTCTATTCGATCCCTTCCAAAAAAAAACGTAGAACCATCTACCACATTCAATAGCATGGACCACAAATGTGTCGTAATGCAACGAGACAGAGACAGCCGAAAACATATGCCAGGAAAGGAAAGCAAAACGTCGCTTTGGTTTGAATCAACACAACACACACAAAGGGAAGCTTGTTGTAAGAGTGAAGAGACATCCTTTTTGGACAATGTTGTACTTTGCAGCGATAAAACCTGAAGATGATTATTAATAAAAGGGTTGAATTCACTCGCACATTCAACGGATACGTGCAGGGGTTAAAGCCTAATCTATGGTATAATTGTTTATCCCAAGAGAGATTATTCCGACCAGTAATGGTGATTACTCTTACAACATGAGCATGACTTTTGTTGTTTTTTTTAAACATTTTTCAAACGAAAAACATGCCAACTTAATATACAACCAAACTCAATACAAGATGGTGCATTGAGTTTTAGTTAATCGTATCTTTTGTATGCAATTGATCACGATATTAGGATAAAAATCAGTATTTGTTCAGTTCTATTGCTGTCTTCTTTAACAGTGTGCAGTGTTCATTCTACTACTTGTTGGCTTAACGACCTACTAGGCCATGCCGGCCATCTAATGACTTGCTTATTGATACTTATTACTGCCGTATAAAGACCGACGCAGCTATCGCCTTAACCACCGAACCGACCCCGTGTTCATTATAAAGTTATTGTAAAACCTTCGGGCCTATGTAGTCAACATGCAAGAATTCTGCGTCTTAACTGTATACAGATGAACAATGGTCTCGCATATGAGGCGGCTTTTGCTATATACATGACCGTGCGTTTTGTTCAGCATTTGCCAAAAGACTATGGTGCTACCTAAAGTGAAGTTTTCACAATTCGTTAGTATAAGATTTTTACAAACTTTTTATTTGATGAACCGCACCCATTAGAAAAGTCGCAAACTCGGTCGTTGTGTGCCATTGTCATGAATTAGAAGATCAATATTAGAACCTACTACACATGGTTTTTAATTTTTGCTGGATCCTATCGATGAAGCTAATGGATTCACTCTAAATTCCTTACACCCTAGTGCTAATAAACATCTTAGCTTCTAGCTTTTGACTGATCGTAAGTAGTAGCACAACACTCTTGATTCACACTTCACCGAATAAATATGAATAAAAATAGAGCGCAAGTTTTGACATTTTGCTTCTATTAACACTTTGCATAATAAACAATACACCGCAAAGATAATGATCAATCAAAAACGGTTAGCATAATCCACAAACCTACACGAATAACAAAACTAATGTGTTTTCCGCCCCTTGAGCGAGTCAGGCAATAACTGCCGTTATAAGAAAGCAAAACAATTATCCTATTTCTCATTCAACAGTCGCCCCCCAGTACTACTCCGTACGGGTAACTAGCAATTTCAGTAGAACGATTTGGCTAACACTAACACTATCGTCACACCGGACGTGAATCAGACGCTTTGACCATTACCTGGAGTGTAACTTAACTGGCAAAAGATTGAGTTATTATGATACCATCACTGCTTCAATCGTTATCAAACCATTTCCATTTATACAAGGGTCCATCATCACTCTTATAAACTTCTGTACCGCAATCTTCAGCAGAGGCTATAATTTCTTGTAACCACGAGAGCGCATTTGCTCTAAATACGATCTGCGAATATTGAAATGAAACGATTTTGAAAAGTTTTCGTTGCTCAAATTTCCGGACCAAACAGTTCAAGCATTCCGCCGGCGAGCGTAGATATAGCGTCTATGAAACAGTTCGCTAGGAGTTTTTCTCTATACAACCGTTTATTACCAATCCATGGTAAAACACACTAGAAAGGTAGCTTCCAGGCGATCATGACATAATGATTATGTGATAATAGCCAGCACTTACACAAACTACCTGCCGCTCGTATCTTCCACTATAATTCAAGTGGCACAATTTCGTGACGAGGTATGGAGCGTTTGAATGTATAGTTTCGTGTTATTACCGGCAAATGAACGTCAAAAATGGAAAAAGAACACAAAATCAATCTCTGCAATGAATGCATACTTGAGTGCGCTTGAAAGGCGAAGAACGTATCGGCATCTCAACGTTTTCAGTCAGTGGGTGTTACACGGCAAGCGCTTATAAATGAGGGAGAGCATCCTTGAAACTCATAACATAAATAAAAGGGTGCTTCATAGCTACAACTACAACACC
>KZ061795.1:99008-264657 GCA_002091835.1 Anopheles maculatus
GCAAAACAATTATCCTATTTCTCATTCAACAGTCGCCCCCCAGTACTACTCCGTACGGGTAACTAGCAATTTCAGTAGAACGATTTGGCTAACACTAACACTATCGTCACACCGGACGTGAATCAGACGCTTTGACCATTACCTGGAGTGTAACTTAACTGGCAAAAGATTGAGTTATTATGATACCATCACTGCTTCAATCGTTATCAAACCATTTCCATTTATACAAGGGTCCATCATCACTCTTATAAACTTCTGTACCGCAATCTTCAGCAGAGGCTATAATTTCTTGTAACCACGAGAGCGCATTTGCTCTAAATACGATCTGCGAATATTGAAATGAAACGATTTTGAAAAGTTTTCGTTGCTCAAATTTCCGGACCAAACAGTTCAAGCATTCCGCCGGCGAGCGTAGATATAGCGTCTATGAAACAGTTCGCTAGGAGTTTTTCTCTATACAACCGTTTATTACCAATCCATGGTAAAACACACTAGAAAGGTAGCTTCCAGGCGATCATGACATAATGATTATGTGATAATAGCCAGCACTTACACAAACTACCTGCCGCTCGTATCTTCCACTATAATTCAAGTGGCACAATTTCGTGACGAGGTATGGAGCGTTTGAATGTATAGTTTCGTGTTATTACCGGCAAATGAACGTCAAAAATGGAAAAAGAACACAAAATCAATCTCTGCAATGAATGCATACTTGAGTGCGCTTGAAAGGCGAAGAACGTATCGGCATCTCAACGTTTTCAGTCAGTGGGTGTTACACGGCAAGCGCTTATAAATGAGGGAGAGCATCCTTGAAACTCATAACATAAATAAAAGGGTGCTTCATAGCTACAACTACAACACCGAACTCATCACAAATTTGCCGCACACATTTGCGTTTCCCCTTTCAACCTACCTGTGTTAGGGACAAAGTGCGACACTTCGTCGATGCTGTACGACCACTTTGAATGGTCTGTAGCAAATTAGCTATTTTTCTATTGTTTTGTGTAACCATGTAAGCTGATGAAGTAAGTAAAGTTATTTTTTTAATTATAATGTTTTACATTTAAGTGTTCAGCGGAAGTCGAATTTCAATTATTTGTTGTTATGAAATTAATCCTGCTTAATATATGCAAATGCAGTCCAAGCAGTAAAATGCATTACTATAGATTTTCTAATTGTGCAACATTTTAAGATAAACGCACACGGTCCTTTTTCCGATAAATAAACAAAAGTTGAAATATATAAATATGAAAGGTAGTCATTTCGTCGACTCGAAACATTTCTCACCGCATAGCTTTTGTTTATATTCTAAAATTAGAATTGAGTGTCAATACGCCTGCGGTCCTACTGCCTCAACTTCACTCTCGATATACTTTGCTTCAGTTTAAATCCCATGAAGATTTTCGTAGTCATACAAATTTAGACAAATGTAAACTCGCTGCACCCTGTGTTTGGAACTATAGTTTTGATCTGCGGTAAAATTGTATCAGAAACGAAAATGGAAAAAATATCCTACATGTTATTAGCTTGCTTCAATGCTTTAATTATCCTTAAAATGCGATATAACGCTGCATCTCAGCAAAATGTTGTTTTTAATATATAGTACCATATATATATATTTATAGTACCACGACTAGACGCCGTATGGCCATCGCATGTGCAGACTAATTCAGGGTTTTACTTCGACAGCTTAACTTTCTGTTTATACAGAACCCATTAAAATAATTACTTTTTGTAAAACTATCTGCAAAGAAAAAAATATAATAAATAACAAATAGTTTTGTAGTGGTGGTTAGGAAACTTCGAAACAAATTTTGAATCGCTTAATTGGTCTAGTCAATTTGAGTCAGTAGGAAAAGAGATTGTCCTAATTCGGTAATTTTACAATTTAAGCTTCATAATCCAGTATCTTTGAAAATAGTTTGGGAAAAATATAAAGTTGATTGCAAACGATCAATTCTTGAAAGAACCAGAATCATCCGTTTTTGATAAGTTTCTTGGTAAAAAAAAACTTCTAGTACTCGTCAAGTGAGAATTTTCAAACTAGAAGTTAAGTATTTTTAAAAAAGCACTCACAAAAACCTAAACAGCCTAGCTGTTTCAAATTTCCGCAATCCTTTTTATTCATTCCATTTAATTACGGCTCGTTCAGTTTAAACGAGCTACACACAATCGTTTCCTGTACGGCCAAACGGCTATATGTAAACATCGATACATGTATAGCTGAAGCTTTTACTGCAAAAGTGGAGCTAAAACAGGACCTTTGAAGTTGAAAGCCATTTTGAGTCACTTTTTTATCGTCGTTTTGGTTTTGTTCTGCTTCCAGTTCCAACAACCTTTTCCAGACGGCTTTGCAGAATGCTGCTAAATTTCGTTTCTTGTTCTCATGATGTTCCGTTTTCATCTTTACCGTTCCGTTTCATTTTGCAACAGAAGTGGCTCCTTCCTCGTTCCGCTCCGAGATGTTTTATATGTTTTGTTTCGCGTTGCTGTTTTCGCCGCAGTTGGTGCAAAAAAAAAAAAACTCAACTCAACCAAATTGGTATTTTGAAGCGCTATGCCTACCAACGGCAAAATCCATTGAACGCATTTGCTTTACTGTCAGATTCTGCGATCGGTGATACTGCCAAAGGGTTAAATTGTTCATTGACTCAAAATTGCAGGGTTCCTGTGGAAACTTTTTTGTATTGTTTTTCTTCTTGGTAGTGGTGCTGTTGATTGCAGCACTCTGCAATCTTCGTGGCGTCCATCGACTCAACAACCTACATTTTTCTTGGGGATGGTGCGTGTTTTTTTTTTATTCTGGCCCCGGTACCATCACTACATGTTGCCTCTGTTAACGTTGTCGCCATCATTAAAGACATGGTAAAAGCCTTAACCGTGAAACTTGAATCGCAAGCTGCATCCTTTATAATTTATGTTGGTTGCGTGATTTGTTTTTCAGTAGCACTTTGTGCAACTCACTGTTTTGCAGGATGAGTAGGCGAGTCTTCATTTTCATATTGTTGGTATGCTTTCATGATAAGCTCACTTCCTATGCGGTATTATTGGAAAAGAATGTTTGAGCAGTTTCCTGAATTTCGTGCCTTTTGAAGAATCATTCGTCCTTAGTTTGAGCAAGACAGTGTGGGCAACGAATTTGTTTTATTTTTACCTATTTTCAATTAGATATTTCTAACACGACTGTAACATATTACGCGACTGCAAATCTTTATCAAATCTTTATAAATTACCTGTTTTTTTTTCAAGCGTCTTACATTTCTTCTTCTTCTTTTCAGTTGTTTTCAGAATCTGCTTACCTACCAAGGAAGACACTAAAATTGTACAAATATGGATGCCAACAACTTTGTGATGTCTTCCTATCAGTTCGTTAACTCGATTGCCTCGTGCTATCCCAACAACTCACAAAACACAAATAGCTCACCGAATACGGCTGGAAGTCAAGGTGGCCAAAGTGATGGGTACTTCCCACCCTCGGCATACACTCCAAATATTTATCCCGGCACGCCACACCAAGCTCACTACGGCTCGCAGTCGTACAACCCGCTCGCAGGGGCCGGTGCAACCAGCGTAAACAGTGCCAGTGCAGGCCCCGTAGGTGGTGGACATCAGCCTAGCGACATGGTCGATTACACACAGTTACAACCACAAAAATTCCTCCTCTCACAGCAACAACAGCAACAGCAGCAACAACAGTCCGCCCTTAGTTCGCAAAGTTGTAAATACGCCAGTGATGGTCCTAGTACAGGTACAAATGTAGTTAATAACAACAATAACGATAGCACTACAAGTCCTCAGGATTTGAGTACGGCTAGCGGCGGAGGCGCTGGCAACGGTACAAATGACGGCAATAGTGGTAGGACCGAGATTTCGCCAAAACTGTCACCAGGCTCGGTCGTAGAAAGTGTAACCCGATCGCTAAAATCGGGCAATCCATCCACGGCCGTGAGTTCGAGCAACACGAACAACAACACCAGCAACATTAGCAATCGAAACCAAGTGAACTTGCCGCTCGGTAGCCCGGAAGATGAGTCCGACGCTAGCGATGACGATAGCGGCACGGAAGGAGGCAGTTCTCAAGGAGGCGGCGGAAATGGTGGCAAGAAAGGAGGACCTCCACCTCACATCTATCCATGGATGAAACGTGTGCATATCGGACAAAGTGAGTAGGAATTTTATTCTATTAAACTGTACCTTTGTGAATGTGTCACTTTTTGTACGTCCTAGCTGATAAAATTGAATTGTGTACTTTGCATTTTGTACGTATAATCATTAACTGTTTACTGCATATATCTTCTTCTATTGCCCAGGCTATACATCGTCGACAGGTTTTGGATAACCATTTCTGGTATCCTTGACCTAATTAAATCACAGCTGTAGAGAACAATCGTTTTGGGTTTTAATATTGGTCCCTTGACCTAATTAAATCACAGCTGTAGAGAACAATCGTTTTGGGTTTTAATATTGGTCCATTCGTGTTAACGAGTAACGATGGTACAAAACATACTGTTAGGTCTCTAGAATTGCATACTTACAGCATGTAATTAGCGTTGTTGTATTAAGAAACAATAATGATTTAATTGATGTCCATAAATCTTATGTTTGAAATTGAATTTACGATGCTGATGCGCTTGTTAGAAAAATTGTGCCTTTTTTTTTCAAAAAACCTCTTAAGATAACATAAACTTCAATCATGCGCGAACATAACAAACATGAAATTCATCATTCAATCACTTCACACCTGTCAATAACAGCCGACTTAATGATCGTACGCTTCTGTGTACCATCACTGCCGAACCAGCATTGGTTAAATATTCCTATTCCTTTAAGCCACACACAGACAATGCGAGCTATGCTGGATGAATGGTAAAGAATGATCTAATACGAGTGTTCTTTCCTCCACACCAACACCATGTGAAACGGACGGGTGAAAATTGATGAAAAAACAAACAAAAATATTTCTCAAGATAAACATACTCACGCATACGTACATTCAAACTGTTCGCTGCTGATCATTAGTATCGGGTATTATCGGGGTAGATGGTAGAGGAGAGACTGCAAAATGCACGGAGCAGTGTGCGGCATTCAATCCTTTTGTTCTCACACTAATCATTTTCATCACTCTTGTAAAACCGAGTAGTGCTTCATGCGTGGAAGATGTTTCTCGAGGGAAGCTGTTTGCATTTACTCATCGTGTTCCACCCGCCAGTCAGCAAACATTGTACGCTAGCCATATACTAGGCCGTATTTGTTTGGTATACTCTACCATCGATCGCACATCGATCGCTCTATCTGTCGATGCTGGCGATGGATGGTTTGTATATTTACTGTGCACCGTTGAGAGAACGAAAGAATCGCCACATTCTCATTCCGCGGCATTTTACTGGGCATGTATGGAGGGACCAGTGTTAGTGTAGCCAACTGTCGGTACTGGCTGATGCTACTTCCGCCACTTTGGATTCAAATCCTCGATGAGCGCAACAAGTGTGAATGACGAAATAGAACCGACGTACACCTTATGATACATATTTCAATCGTACGCATCATATGTTGACTGCTTTGCCTATGAAAAGCAAGGGGAAGGCAGAAAATAAAACATTCAGTAATTTAAGAGCTGACGACGTATTCCACTCATACTGTGATGCGCAGGCAAGCCATTCGCGATGTAAATAGCACCAAACCTGACCAAAATCGACAGGTTTTGCTTAAGACATCAGTACCATGTTGGATAGTGGCACTGCTTCAAACGTTTGACGTTGAAACAAATAGTTCAAACCAATACTATGGTTGCAACAGATACTATATCGTTTCTATGTGTAATTTAGGTTACCCTTCAGATCATAAAAAGGCACATAACAACAACAATGAATTCTGTTCACAAATTCAGGAAACAGAGCATTTTTTTAAAGCATTTTTTGTATGTCAGCAAACATGCCCAGACATGTTATTTTATAAAGGTTGACTATTTATCTACTTGTTTAATGAACTAAGTACATTTACCTCCATCAAATACTTCAAACTTGCATATGGTCAGCATTTGAGCGATTCTCTATAAGGTTTATTGCTAAAACAGATTAACACATCAACTTTTAACGTAAACTTGTTGAACATTATACGAGTTTTGTAATTTGTGAAAAAGACGGCAATTCCGGAAAACCAGCATCAAAGAGAGCACCAAATTTAAACAGCTATTTTTTGTTAAACCACTTATCTACTTAATTAGCGGGCGCTACAACCGCAATGTGTTCTTGGACTTCACTTCGCCCAAAGGCATGAAGACGGCTTAAAAACATTTTATGGTTAGGATGGTCCAGTGTCATTCTCATGACATGACTAGCCCAAATGCTGCCTTGCAAATCGAATGCACTGCATGATAAAGAGGTCATATCACACAAATAAGAGCTCGTCATTGTAGCGACCTCCGTGTTATCTTTACACATATCAGAGGTCAAAAATCCTTCTAAGCATGTTGCTTTTTGAAAGCGGAAATTGAGACATAGTCCACATACCAGAGGCAAATGTGAGTTTTGGGCATGAAAAAGTTCCATACACTCCTAACTTATTCCTTTCGATCGGTTCTAAGTCCTTAGGTATATGACCACTCGACACTCTTAACAAAGACAACACTCTTTGTTAACATCTTTGTTGCTATTGTTGTCAACTTTTAATTTAACAGAGAAGTTTTCTTTGTATACAAACACATCTTCAACATATCGAACAGAAACTTCTGTTTTAAAAATAAAGGACCTGCTGATTAAGCAAGTTAGGCTCATTGAATCCATGTAGCCGAATATTCAGTCCTGGCTATCAGAAGTCAACTTTTGTTAAGTTTCCCACCAGTAACTTGATAACTTCTTCTTCTTCTTCTTCTTTTCTTGCTTTACCTCCTTGAGACTTGACCTGTTATTACTGGCTTCCCTTGACTTCGGTTAGCCCTGATGACCCCTGAGGAAATGAGAGCTTTTTTCTTATTATTATGTTGTCGCTATAACCTCGAAGTCCCTTGTGACATTTCTGGCTTTCTAGACATGACTTTACTAGCGGTGAAATAACTAGTACATACAGAAGAACGGTCTGATTATGTCTCGTTACTCAGTGCTGTATGATAACTTTGACGGCTTTTTATAATGAAGGACATGGAATCCAGCGTATTGCTCAACCAAAAGTAGCTTTGTCTGAAAACCATGGTTGGAATCGTTACAAACTTGCATAGCTTTAGAAGAATTTAACTATTTAACACTAAATTAGTCAACAGTACGGGGGAACTATCCGGATGGGATTTGTTTTAAAGACCACCTTGGCCACCGGATCGCTACAGGTTTAACCATATCCTATCAATTAGTATTGTGATTTCCTGTTTAAAACTATATAAAACTTCTTGAATAACGTTCTTTAAAAATATCAGTAAAATTTTGAAAGTTGAAAACACTTTAAATACAAAAACTGTATGCTGCATGCTCTGACCCAATGCACGCAACTAAAATTTGTTAAAATTATTGAGGCCAAATTGCCGGTTCGATTTTCGAGAGCGGGATACCTGGATAACTTATTTTGCCGTATAAAGACGCTGGTTACGAGATTCTTTTTGAGGTTGTACTCGTTGTTGACTCAAAAATTACGTGAAAATCTGATGAAAGTAATTTTCGATTAAAAGCAATTTACCCAACCCACTTAATGTTCAGCTGAACGTTTGGCCATTGCCATCTCTGTGCATTCGACTGCAACTGTCGGGGACTGTGTCCATTTTGAGAGCGTTTCTTTATCGTAGCACGTTAAGCTAGAAGGACCGCGATCACTTAAATAACGATGATGAAAATCAAATTAATTTTTTTCCACTTGGCAACTGGTTTCTTCCATGCCTTGCAGCATTTTGCGCTCTTTTTTATTCCAATTTTCGTGTTACTTGATTCGCGACGTTCGGGCAACCCGAATCGCTTATAACGTATCGGGGGCCATTGCGGAAAAAATAATCAAAATCTGGATACCCGCGCATGATAATTTGCATTTTGTGAAGTTACGATGTTGCAATTTGCCTAACTACGGCTTACAGTACGCGAAGGTACGTTGTCTCCACTGATAATGGTAGGGTTGTCTTGTACGCTGGTTACTATCGCCTACATGAGTGGTGCTAAGTTATCAGTCTTCCCTTTTTACCTGTATCATTGGCTGAAATCATTTGCACTTACATTTTGGGACACATATTCACTTCACTACGAATTCCAAAGATCGAACATTATTTTCTTTAAAAGGAGTTTGGAAAATTTCTAGTTGTTATCAAATTTTTTATTAAACTGGCCATCCACGTGAAATTCTAAATTGAATTTTACCAGTACAATCTCAATTTCATGTTTACCAAAAAAATATGACAACTACGATCCAGATACTCTTAACCTGTTTTGCACCTAGATGGATAGTCTGACCTGCATAAGGAGGTACAGTCGCTACAGATAACAGAGAATTTAACCTTGAAGCAATATTTTTGTTTGTTTCAGACACTTTCCAAACACACTGGGGTTGCTTCAAATCATTTCAATCGCACAGCTCGTTTATCATACCTATATTGGTCGTTACATTAGTAAACTGTAAAGCAAGTGGTATTCAATGATAACTTAAGACACTCGTCTCGTAAAACCGAAACAAACCAACTGAATAAGTTTCGACTTATAAAAAAAACCGAATGACTAATAATTATGACACTAGTGTAAATGAATGAGTATAGCAATGCATTGCAAAGTGCACACCAGCTTAAGCCTGTGATTAATCAGGCCACAGTTCGGTTGAAAATATATCTAAGGACTGATTCATTTGCATTATTCTCATAATTTTGTAATATATATATATGAGAAGAGCTGATGATGCAAAAGTTGAATAGCCATGAAAGCATTCCGTATCTGAAACAAGCGTCGAAAAATGTACTGTCATCGTTTAATACTTCGTACACATTGATTGTACAACCCTGCTGCCTCTTGAGAACTTGAGAAACATTGTTCGCGTAAAATCTGTTGCAATCTTCTTGTCGTTCTGCACCCTGCTTACGCACCTGACTGATATTAGATCGGTGATGCGTTGGATGCATATATTGTGTTGTATAAATCAATCAAAACAACCAAAACTAAAGAACGCATATTTTTGGATATGAAAATGTGAACCCTGAAAAAGTTCAAAGTCGTACACAATAAAACACAAACGAAACAAAAAACAGACAGATTATAACATATGCACATTTCGTTTGCATACTATATCGCGATTTGATGGACAATTTCACGGCGCGTTGAAAAAACCTGTTTTGCCATACCATTCTGATAAAGATATGAATTTTCATATGCATCTTCATATTCATACATATTAACCTTCTCATCTGGATCAGCAAGTTGTGATCAACGATCACTCGGTCGCACAGTTAACATAGCTGAGGAAGTGCAGGCTATCTTACTTTTGCAGAATAATGAACAGTTATTCCGTGTATGCTAACAGAACCATCAAAGCAGCTATCTCGTGAAATGTATTAAACAGTTTTGTGTGTAATTTCTCCTCTGGATACATTGTGATTGTGTACTATGCGTTTGATAGTGTGTTTTTGTTAGCTCTTGTTAAATAAACGACCTTAACGAGGCCTCGCCGGCTACTTAGTGGCTTACTAGACTTATTTATACCACGTAACTGGAAAGTCTGTCCTTGCGAGGTAGCGACCCGGATGAGATTCTGTCGTGTGAATACCGACGATGCCAGCCTTGTCCAATGTATTATAAATACTGTAAATTATAAAGTAAATTTCGAAATATACATTTGGGTTTTGCAGGTTAAAAATAAAAAAAACCAAAATATTAAATTTTAGTAACACCTTCTGTGAAAGGACAAAAATCTATCATCTTACCTGTTACGTTATTCATTGATAATGTGTAGGTATTGCTGCAACATCAGTAAGCTCAAAAGCAAAAAAATAATATAAAAAAAAATTAAATTAAAAAATCATATTTAAAAAGGTTAAATCATAATTACTCCAAAACGTAGGATAACTTAAATTCTTTATTGTTTATTAGAAAACTCGTAATAGTTCATCGAAACTAAAATTCCTTACTCGATGAGCCTTGACCTTGCCAACGAAGATTGGACGTCTTGTCGTCGGTTTGTGCACAGTTGTGCTCAGAGACAAGATGCTTTCTACAGTAATTCGCATAAATAAATGCTAAGTTTCTAGTCATTTTCTTACTTCCAGCCGCACGACGAACGATAGCCAAACAGGGGAAAACCCTACACAGTACAGACACCAATTGCCCGCATGCACTTCGGCACGGTGTGTAAAAAATGATCATTATTAATTTCAGATTAGATTCGCACATTTTTGCATTTTCATTTGAAATTATCGTGAATCTCTTGCATGCTTCCTTTCGATTCGTTTTTCTCTTTTTCCCGGTAAGAGTTATTGTCGCACGTTTTGGCTACTACCTATGGCTTCAATGTTCCTCGAGAGCCATGCATTATTCTTTCCTGCAAATTCGCTGCAAACTTGTAACGAATCCTGTAACATTTTACTGTGTGCTACCCCGCGCCCAGTACAGACGGGGTACTCGCTCCGTTTCATTGATTACAAACCTCGTTGAATTAACGCTCATAGGCAATCTCGTTCCCTCCACGGCACGGCACAAATGATTTATGGTCAAGAACGGTCCATGGCTCGTTGCTCGCCAAGAAGAAAGCAAGTTCGATGACGTATATGGTGAGTTTCTGGTTGCCACCAAGCTTGTTGCTCGATGCACGGGAAACATCCAATGAATGAAGGTGAAAAAAGCCTTCATTTCAGTGTCGACGAATTGCACTTGCTTTTCACTTATCTAATTGTCACTGTTACTCCGGGAGCATACCGCTACTTGAAACATTGTGAAAAAATTATATTTTTTCAAACAAATACTAGATGCTGACAAATACACACAGAAAAAATTTATACTCTTTCTAATTTTTGTATTTTCCTATGATTGAGTAAAGAGAGTTTAATTTGATATTCGGTACAGCTTTATCTAGACACACACGTAAAGTATGGTAGGGCAGCTGTGCTGTATAATGCAGTACACTGCATTCAGTAAACGTTTGCCTCGCTCCGTTTCCGCTCAATCTACGAGTGCGTTTGACCTAAGGTTAAAGATCTTTCTGTATTTCAAATACCCTAAAGAACTGTACAGGTACCGCAGACTGACACAAAGATTCTCATTCCAATCGGACGCACCTAATAGCCACAGTGCAAAAGGTTAGACCCGGACCAGACGGACCGTCCATCTTTACCAGCCCGCAAGGTTAAGGATGTTATTGTCGTACAAAAGATTTGATAAACGCCCTAGAGTCGGTGTTTTGACTTAAGTTAAATTTATTACTTTATTTCGACCATACCTTCTCGCCCTGCAGTGTGTCGTGCGTCGAGTGGCTTTCATACCATTTTTTCACGGTGGTAAGATTATTATCATTGAACCCAAAGACACCGCCACTCAAAATGTGTTTTGAGCTCCCTTAACTGTGCAGCAACCGGTGATAATCCCGTGTATTCGTGTAAAAAGATATCCTAGTAGTGATTACCCATAACCCAAGGAACACACGGCACCGGAACCGTCGTAAAAGGAAATAACGAAAACATACCATCCACAACAGAGCAAGACAGTGCGTCAAAGAGTTGTTTCTATTTGGGTTAGCAAGGCTTTAAGATTGATCCACATGGTCAGTCTCATTTTCACGAGGGAGTTCCACTATTTTGCGGAAGCCAAAAAGGTAGAGATCATAATTCAATCGCTGATTTATTGCTGATTCAAGGAGTCAAATAAAAAACGGTAAAACTTCTTATAAGCAGCAAAGCAGCAAGAAAAACATACGATCAAGAGTGTATCGTCCGGAGTGTGTGAAGCAAAATTAGTAGAAATTTTAATACCTGATGACACTTTGTGAATCCATCCGCAAGCTGTCGCACGTTGCTTCCCAATGGACCAACGTGATGGATAACCTGTCGGACATTTCTAGCCGTTTTTAGGTTGTTTTTTGTTGCCCGTCCGGTTGTTTCTCTCTTTTTCTGTTTTATAACACTATGTAGCAGTTCCGGTTGTTGATGCTAGTTGAATATATTACTTGTATGCGTGTCTGTGGCGCTTCCTGCGCTATTATGTGCCTGACATTTTTGTTGTTGTTGGAGGATATTAATTAATATAATTTTCAGCAATAAAAGAAACAGCCATATCCTGTTAATAAAAATGTCTTGATACGTTCAAAACTAAACATTTCTTTAGTTTTTCAAGCGTAAAAAGAAAGCACCCACACAGTTAAATGATGAAATGTAACTCAAAACATTATTTGGTAGTGTATTAAGCATTAAACTACGACATGGCTTTTAATTTATTTCGTTGCTATAGCCAGGCCGAAAATGCGAAATTAATTCCATTAAAATCATGTCAAACGTACACATTTGAAAATTCATTCAAATTATGAGTATAGAGAAAAAAATCTATTCCTAATGTATCATCTACAGTTTTGTAAACAGAACAGGTTACATGAAATGTATGGCATAATAGAGTAAACAATTTCTTTACACGCTAAACGTGCTGTAAATACACATGAAGCATTTCGATTTGGTTAAAAGTCTACCATTTGTACATCACATGCGAAAACAAAAACCCGTAGCTTGCAACCAGTGTCTCGGTAAACGGTCGCTGAGCCAATAATCATACCTCCTTGCACTTTTCTTTATGAAAACCTCTATTCATTACGTGCACGTTTTGAAGAAACCGGTCAAGTATAAGCGCGTCCAAGATACCACCAAGTTCAAAGCTACAATAACAACAACAAAAATACGCTTAAGACTTACAGGCTCAGCCTTGTTTCTTCGCATGTACGAAAATAAAGACAACCATCAACACGAAGTACAGCCTGCTGACCAGCGTAAAACGAACATCCCATGTGCCTGCCTATTGAACCATTCGTACAAAGGTCTTTAAAGAACACCCAGAGATTTGAATCGGAAACCAAAAGAAAAAGGGCAAAATTTCAAATTAATTTTAAATCGCACGCCATTACCCGTTTCAGTTCAACACAAAGCTTAAGCACGACTTTACTTTTGCTTACAAGCATTGCTATTGATAGTTGGTTCGATAAAACGCGCTCTCGCCATATAGAAAGCGTTATGTTTTGGAAGTTTTTTTTTTAAATATTATTACAAGTTCTGCTGGTTGGCAGATTTCTACACCAACTACAGCGCTGTTTTAACTCTATTTCTAGTGATACATAAGTGATTCAACTTAAACACTGCAATTGAAATAAAAATAGTTTCACTGCTCGGTGTTAGTTTGTTTTAAAAAGCTATTGCAGAGCGAAGGCTTAACCAGCAGCCATACTGCACTTTTGCATATTACAGATGGATTGTGCATGAGCAAAACCACGGGCTAAATTGAAATGAAATCAAAATCAAAAACCGGAATTGGGAGAGCAGAGTCATGAAAAAGGGCAAAATTTGCAAAACATTTTTCGATTCGTTAAATATTTTGTTAACGCTCTATATTCGTCCATTTCCAGTCGGCACGCTATTCATGAACAGCATAATGTCTGAAAAGCAACAAAAAATTTACTGCGTCTCGTGCGAACATGCCTGAAGGAATGAATTTCATTGGACGCGTTGCCGTGTTTGCATGCTTCCTTTTCGTGCATCGCTTACATATTCTATCGGTTTTGTGGGGCTTTCTGGCTGAACTGCACTGCAATATGCGAAATATTCACATTGGGACGAAGCATTTAATCGCAATGTCTTGGGGTGTAACGATTTTGTTTTTATGTGCTGTAGGTTTTGTTTTCTTTCTTTCTAGCGCCTGGCTTCATACACATTCAAACATTGGATTATTGCAGGACTTGTTTCTTAATATTTTAATGTTTTTTTTTCGTTTTGTGGTGCTAAAACTTGGTAGCCCGAAGAAAGACTTTTCACATTTTTGTATGTTGTATGATTGCCGAAATACACTCATACACCATTGATCATTGCTCTGAAGCGCTTAAAACTTAAAACAACTTTTCCGTCTTTGTCGAACGGATGGACTATTGACGAATAATATTGAAATGTGTTGGCGTTTGAGCACAATTATTTACAGCTTAACAGGTTTTGTATCGAACAGTATTAAGGGTTTAATGGTTGTATACAGATTATTCAAATTACCTGTAATATGCCATTGGTGGTCTTATTGATGTATTAATTCGTGTGTTGTTTTGTTATCGATTTTCTAGTGTGTTATTTCGTAGTAACCGGCATTTGCAAAGTATCAAATAATAACGAGTGCCCACAACGCAATCGATAATTTTTGCTACCCTCGGAGCACAGACATTCCCTGACCTAAGTTAACAAACACATTAATAACTAATGAAAAAAGGGGAAACACCAAGGGAAGCAACTGCCTAAATATAAAAAATGCATTATTTCACATACCGCTAACCATATCACATACACTACTCTGTTCTATCCATCCGATTTATTTCTCACAGCCTTCGCTCGTTCGTTTGCCAGGCCACAGTGCTGAGAATGTTGTCTTTCTTATTTTGGCTCATGTCCCACACACACACACACACACACACACACCGTCAAGTCGCATATCTTTCTTACTCCCAAGTAAATTTCCTACGGCAGTTCTAGCCCTATGCAATCCGCTAGCCGCTTCGTACTTCCATGACCCAAAACACAACATGTATCACCTTCTCTGAGAACATCAATCCTCCAAATCAATAAATCGTCGCAGACTTGTTGTGGGTGGGTATCATGCAATGGTTTGAGGTTGCTTTTTTTTAAATTAGTTTTTTCTGTATGTGCCTTTTTATCAATGTGACTAAAATTGGTCCTTTCCCTGCAACTTTTTCTTAATAGCATCGAAAAGCATAACCCTGGCCTTAGAAAATCGTGTTCCTGTCAAACTGTTGTAGGAGTGAGAGTTCTCTTGATTGCTTCCAAAATAAACTGAACGGCAAGTCAATATGAGATGAAGGAATACACTTTTCAAATGTCGTCCCCTGTTCCTGTGCATGCTGTTGTCGAGGAATTGCTAAAATTTGCCTTCAAAGTGGTATGCGAAAATGTGAAGCCATGATTAATGATCAGCTCGGTAGCAGTTCAACAATGTGACTGCTCGTTTTAAAGCTACATTTCCCCGCGAGTTCAAACGTCTCGGCTGCAGCTAAAACAACAACTCGACTTTATCGTTCTGTTGTTCCTGTAAAGAGATGCTCAAATATCGTTTGAAAAAAAAAACAATTCTACCACTTATTACAGGGATTGAATTTTCGATTAAAGTGAAGTGCCAATACAATATCAAATAGCACAAAAGCTTACGATACTTCCCAAAATACATAACTTTATAAAAAAGAATTATAGTCAAGCACGGAAAGTATGCACGAAAACGTAAACGTAAAAGCAACAATACTAGGCCAACAACGGCGGCATCTATCATAGGTAGATTGGCAAGCTGTGTTGAGCACACAGAACCACTCTGATGCTTATGGCAAACCTCAAATATGATATCCAAGAGAGCAAAACAGAAGTTGTCACACATGATTGTGTACTACTCACAAGTAGCTGTCATAATAGCCATTGTCTCGCTTGATTGATGAATGTCTAATATGGTTTAGTTTTATTTCAACCAAGTTTGGCTGCGATTCCTTCGTCTGATGCCCAACAAACCTACACATACTTTTCTCCACCGGTGTTTTCTACACCCTGTTTTCTACTTATGATTGTTACGTTCACATCACACATCGTCTCACTTTGCTCGAGGCTCTTAATGTATTTCTTTGTATCCGTATATCAACTCTTGAACGAACAAACCATAAAAAAACTGTCTTTCAAACCAGACCATTATCGATTTCCCAACTGGAACTGCGGTCAATAAACAATATCGAATTAAAGAGGAAATCCACCACATGCTCGAATTGCCCTTGGTAAAGCTTCACTTTCCGCCGATTTACGTTCTTCAATCGAGCACGTGCTAGTCCGTCGCTAGTCTACGAAAATCAAACACTATCGCTGCAGTACAAGATTTTACACAGTTTACGCGTTTCATCTACCCGTATCCAAATTCCCGAGTGTTTCGTGAAGATCGTGAAGAAAAGATCAGCCGCAACAGCTACAGCAGCGGCGTAGCTCTTGATCAATGCTCTAATTATATAATTAACGTAGAAGTCAGCGCGTTTTTCACACTCTTCAAATATACACGGTCGTCGTCGTTGTGTACTGTCGGCCGGCTTTATTGAGAATGGAGTTGAGAGTGAGATATTTCTCACACGGTTGCATGCTGCTATTGCCCGTTAGTAGCTATAACGCTCGCTTGAATGTTCATATTGCTATATTCAATGTGGAAGAAAGAAAGGGAACGACATCAACAGCTAAGTTGTGCGTACCAGCGATTATCCAGACGACTGTTTCTTGAAAACACGGTGAATGAGATGACATTTCATCTATGTGCGAATGCCGAAATCGTAAATGTTGCAATGGTATTGCTTTTGACAAAAACATGAAGATGTTTGAATTTCTTGCAGGGGCAACTATTATAGTTTTTCTCTTACTTCAAACTTTTTGCAGCCTTCTGGCACAGGCATCAGCTGAAAGAATGTTACACGCTCTTAAATGTTGACAGTGTGCTAGATGAAAATGAGTTCACACACTGAACCATGCATTTACTGTTGTTGGTAAAAAACTAAATCACGACACAATTCCACAAAATGCGTTGCGATATTTTCCACATACACTGCCAACATTTTCGAGAAAATACTTCAAAATACTTTGAACCAGCTGCAGTTGCTGAACATAAGTGCAGCACGTGCAAAACACGCTGCCGAAATTGTAATATTATTACCCTTTCCGTAATGCAATTTCTCACATTGTTCGTCCCAGAACCACCAGGAAAGAATACTCCGCCTGCTCGTTGGTGTTCTTCATGCACGAGATTGTTAGCTAGTAATGTGTCAACATTTTGTCACTTGTCTCTTGGCCGTTCCGACTCATCGGTATAATGAAAGGACCAAAGTGGGGAACCGGAGAAACCGGTAGCGAACAGAATCATGTCGCTGCAAAGTGATCTTTCAGTTACGAAAACTGTCTTCTAAATACCAAAGTCAAAACACGTTCCTCATCGCTAACCGAACAACCCCTATCGTTGGAATGGTAGTGGAGCAATGCTCATTCTGCCAAGAGCGTACGCTATGCATGCGCCAACGAGAAGAAGTGGCCATGATGAGCAACACCGTGCGATTCGCGGTCATTTTCAATCAATCGTAGAATTCGTTTAGCCTTTCACATCGCTGGGTCGGTCTCGATGCTGATGATCTAACGTTTTCAAGGCCCGGATTAACGCTCGGTTTTCGTACAACGCCGGCTTCGGATGTAGCAATGATGAATGTCTGTTGTCCTACTTAAGATCTCTCGGTTCTGGACAAAAGATTTGTCACTAGCGTTTAGTTTTCACTTTTCTTCTCTATCCCTGCATTCGGATACTGTGGATTATTTTCAACTAAATTACATTTTTTTGTTAATCGCGAGGCTTACACAGCTAACGCTTACATCATGTTCTTTCTATTTTAAACAAAACGATACAAACTTTAACATCTAGAGGCTGTCTTGAAATAAATAAATAAGAAATACAATATAAGCGAGTATTGCTTTATAAACACTTTGCTTCGGCTGCAAGTTAGGTGATTTTCCCTGTATATATTTAAACATGATTTGCAGACAATACAATACAAAAGCTTGTTCATGACGTTTGTGAAGCTAATCTACAGAAGTGCAAATAAACCTTTTCCATGCTTAAAAGAAGGTTGATATGTTGATGTGCTGATCAAAACCTTTACCACACATGATGGAGCGTTGAATTTCAAGTACCAAAGGACGATAACCCCTGCTGACGAGCCGTAATGCTCTCTAATTTTAAGGCAAGTAAAGCTATTTACTGCATTGGATACAACTCCGGTGTTTTTATCCTTGTTATTGATCTTGATACACGCTACATAGGTAGTTTCTAGCTGAAAATCTATCCCTTTGCCGAAACTGAGCAATGTCCGGTCGAGTAAAAATGATAAATTGTATTTGCTCAATTTTCTTTCAAAATGACAACCAGTAAAGGGAAAGGCAACATGACATAAACCACGGCCACGGAGTATGGTTCGAGGTTCTCAGACCGTTCGAACCGTCAGCTTTCTTTCTGTCCCTTCTTTGTTGATGATTGGCAAGGTTTGTTATCATCTTCCGAGTTGGTGTAGCGGCTAGAACTGAATGGAAGAAAGAATTCGTTCCGTTGTTGGGATATCAAATTTGCGGATGTGATGCTTACTCAACCACCAACCAACCATACGCAACTACATGCGAAATGGTGTGTTCTTTCGTCAAGAAACAGTTTTTCATTCAAGCTGACAGATGAACACTTCTTTTTTCCTTGCACTAGCACGCCTCGCATCAAGTTTGTTGGAATGTGTGTCTGGAGCTGACCTAATAGACCGACCGTCAAAATGCTGATACTTTAGGTTCAACTTCTTTCACCTTTTATCACGTTTTTTTTTGCATGAAGAAAACAACAAACAAAACAAACGATACCGTGCAGGGGGCCACGATTGAAACTCGATTGGAAAAAGATCAGCGCATTATCATTTTGATAAACCTCCCGTAACGCGATAGAATTGAAAGTAGAACTGCGTTGACAGAGTATGCGTTAAAGGTCCGACACGAGTGAGCTACCACCAACCGCACAATATCGCTCGAGCTAGCAGACAGCCGGTGGAAGTTTCATGAAGAAGATTAATTATGGGTTCGCTCGGAATTGGCATTTATTTGAATTCTTTCAACGACGTGTTGTTTTCTAATGCCGGAAAGCGGAGAGAGGCAATTGTGTTAATGGAATGGGTTGCACGCTTTCGTAGGAAGTGTGAACAATTTTTCCATCACTTTTCCCACACCTTCCTTCCGTTCCGTTCCAGTGTTGAGCTCCATTGCAATTAGGATGCGAGATTTACCATTCCAGGGCAAGAGTAGAACAGCTTCCGTTGATTCGAAAGCTGTCAAAGGAGAGTGATTTTTCCAGCAATAATAATTCATTAATTAGTATGCCAATTCGTTAATGGGTTGCGTACTCATTATCCCTGTTGCAATTTTTTTAACAGGCTAGTAATCATGCGCTTATCACAGTACATAATAATGCTAATTGGTTGATTGATGTAATTGTTCGTTGTGTCTATTTTCTTCACTAATGTTTTATTTCCTTTCCTATCTTTTTAACATGTTTCCGCATCAACGCTGGCATTCCGCATCGGGCTTTTCACAACTATTGCATTGCGGACACATTATGGATGGATGGATGGATGGATGAACGCATTTGTCAATGCAAACGTGTTGACGATCGTTGCTCATTTTAGGTACGGTGAACGCTAACGGAGAAACGAAACGCCAGCGCACTTCCTACACACGTTATCAGACGCTCGAGCTGGAGAAGGAGTTCCACTTCAACCGATACTTAACACGCAGACGACGTATCGAGATCGCTCATGCCCTCTGTCTGACCGAGCGACAGATCAAAATCTGGTTCCAGAACCGGCGGATGAAGTGGAAGAAGGAGCACAAGATGGCCTCGATGAATATTGTGCCGTATCACATGTCGCCGTATGGTCATCCTTATCAGTTCGATATTCATCCTTCACAGTTCGCGCACCTGAGCGCATAGGACGCGTGGCACTTTTCGGGTACTGGTTAGAGACTCAACCAGCTCTATCAGGAACAGTATCAGGGATATCAGGGCAATCAGGACAGCGTACTGTTTGGCAGCAGCGGTGTAGGTGGAGGCGGCGGCGGCAGCAGTACGCCTTCTGATACCACTAAATACAATCAGGAGTTTTGATTGTCCCCTGGTCTAGCAGCTATCACACGTTGCGACTTGCACTGACCAACAAAGGGGACGAACACACATTTTCTAGGCGTCTTTCGAAGGTTAAGACGCTTCGAAAATGATCGCAAGTCCGTGATATCTCTGATGGAACAGCAACTGTGACTGTTTTATGAGCTGCCGTTGGGAGGAGAACACAGCGGAATGGATACTGTGACAGTAAACATTCATTATTTATCAGAATGCATGCTGCATACGGCACACTCATTGAAGTGTGTTAAGATTGTACGCTCATGAATTGATACGAGATTTTCGGACTCGTTTTCTTCCACTGTACCGAACCATTCCCAGCATATCCCTTCCATTGATTAACAATTTCTGCAATGATTTTCGCACTACCCGTACCATGTTTTGTACATAATTGTCACTAAATTAATACCACACCCTTTCCAACCCCTTTGATGTACAGTGGAAGCAACCGACACCGGATTCTCCTATCGATTGCAAGCTCTTCTCTAATCAGTATTCGAAAAGCTGGCCTCGCATTCCACGAGGCATCCATGTAATAGTTCGTAAGTCAAGTTTCTAAAATGTACGCGTAACATTTTCTAGGCTAAGTAAGTGTTGCGAAAGTTAAGGTACCTTTTACGAGCGGCAATACTAAAATATACTCTCATTCTCATTCAGTCCAACCATCCTCGACATGACATTTCTACAATGGTTTTACGCCAACGAAGATCCTTTAGCGTAATGAGCACGGTTATGGTGTCAGATAGAAACTTTAAATTTGTTTTTAAACAATCTTCGTCTGTTGTTCTTGTTTTTATTCTTCATACATTTATTCATTTGTTTCGTATATAGTTTCTACGCAAAATTGGTTACTCATTCAACAGGTATGCTTTGAGTTGCATCTACTTGTTTCAACCGTACAGCTCATGATCTTGGTATAATAAAAATTAAGCAAAAACTCGATGTCGGATTTCAGTTTACACTGCGAGTTTGCGGTACTGTTGCAAAGCTGACCAGCTGATCAAATATTGTACCGAAATTGTTTAAATGGATAAGAAAAAGCGCTTAAAAAATTAAAATTTTATTATTTATTATTATTCATGTCTCAGTGAACCGTACGCCAACAAAAGCTAGATGAAATTTTATTAGTAATCAAGAGTTCGTCACAAAAACAAAATTCAGTGTTGTCACGTCGATGAGTTAGGTTCGCTTGTTATTTGTAAAAAAAGTCGTATTCCACAAGCGTGACAATTGGATTTCTTTTAGCATGAAAATAATGTACTTAATTGCAAACCAGCAAACGTTTCAAAAGTTTCTTATCTTGTTGATATTTTAATTTCCACCTTTTTTATTTATATGACTCGTTCGGATGATTTGATTTGGGTATCAGAAAGAAAGAAGTTGATCAATTGTTGTAAATTGTAATTGAAAAGAAATTTCGATCATACGCTCAAAATCAGCATGCATATAGCAATGACAGCAAATTCGGACTCATACAGGGCTATTTTATGTTGTCTACCGAAAAGGCACAATGATCGTATCTTGCACATAACCAGATCACATTCTCTCCACGGTTGTTTAAACATCTTTATCATGGAAACTTTTAGTAACATTATAGAAAAGTGAACACAATGAAGATTAATACAAATTGTAACATTGAGTTTTAAGGTTAGCAAATGATTCTTTTTTGTACATAGCACCTCAAGCAAACTGACCGGTAGCACAAATCAAGGATCCATAAAACACAAGCAGTTGATCACTGTGTTGCTACACTGATCATTGTGAACGTAAAGCGTCTCGAATCTAAGTAGCTGCAGAAAACAAAAAATAAAAATATGGACCGAGTGGGAGACGTTTAGGGTACAATACAAAACCATAGTAATGCTCCGTGACAGGCAATGCCTACAACAATCATCACTGTAGGCAGTAGACAAAAATTGATCCATGAAATATATGGATGTAAGAGCACGGAGGTAAAACACTGCTTCCTTACAAAGAGCGTCCTCGAATGGAAAAGTAATTAAGGAATTGTTAACTCTTCGAGCTAACCTAGCCTATGAGCTAATTTTTTAAGCATTCCGAAAGTATGACAGGTGAGATGTGTATCTCCACAGGTAGTTAGACTTTGTAGTGACATTTGTCTCATGAGGCTACACGCAGGACACTGAAAATTCAGAAAATTAAACCTGAATAAACTTTTATTGTTTCCTGGATTTTTTTGTAATAAAGAACAAAATACATCCAATTGCACAAATCGGAAAACAAATTTAAAAACATCATAAAAAGTCACAGAAACACAAATAAACTGTATCATTCTTCGTTTTGTTGACCAACATAAGATGAATTAGCATCGTGGAACAATTTGCATCTTTCATTTACCACGAAAAAATATCCGTAGCTTATTTTATGAAAAGCACAATTCGTTTAAGAGAAACATTTTAATACTTAACAGATTACTGTGCGTTTGTCTCAATAGACATCTTTCACGGCATTGTCTTAGTCAGCTGATCTATTATCCGGTCTGAGATAGCACGTATATGAATGACTATATACAGCAGTAGTTTATTAAAACACAGCTGATCAAATTAATTGTGTTGAGATCGTAGTTTAATAGGATGTTTTATTTATTTTGTTTTAAGCACGCTGTATGTTTAGCGCAAAACCTATGCTATAGCAAGGTACAATGGCAAGCAAAGAGAAATTCCAGCAATGTAACTCAATGCTTGACGATCCTGAAGTGATCCTACCAGACTTAATGATTTGCAACTAGGCAAACATCGACCGAGACCTGCGTGAATCACCCTGTTCGAACTCTCTCGCAGGCAATGTAGCTAACTATCCTTCATAAAGTGGCACTCACTCACATTTTCAAACAAGAGGCGTTTATGAATCAACTTCTAGGTACTCAGCCGTAGAGCTACTGGTACGTCGGTCAAGAAAGCAGTAAACTCTATGAGAATTCTCTTTTTCGAGTGATGGGTAAATTGTGACACGTTCAGTCAGGAATGCAATATCAGTGGAAGCAGTACGTTTAAGTTACAGTAGTAATTTGAAGAAGATATAAATAAACACAAAATACCTGGAAAACAAATAAAAAATCAATTGATTCATTAAGTTAAGATGAATCAATCAAATTATTGTCCGAAATATGTTAATTGTGAACAACAAGAATGAGTCAAAATATGTTGCATAGTTTTCGTAACCGGTTCGGCCCGGTGGTAGAAGTGACAGCGGCGCCGGTCTTCGCACGGGAGGACCGGGGTTCAAGTCTCATCTGGGCCGTTCCCTCATAGTGAGGACTGAATATTCAACTATGCGGTCTAGTAAGCCAAAAATGGCATGCATGACCTATCAGATCGTTAGGCCAAGAAAGGAGAAGAAAATCTCAGTTTGGTCCTACCACGCCTCCTCTGTCCATGTGGACGGCCTAAAAGGACTTTACGGGCTGGGTCGTCTGGTGGCATTCTCATGACATGACCAGCCCACCGGAGCCTAGCGAGACTAATTCGATGCACGATGGTGAGTTCACCGTACAGCTCGTAGAGCTCGTCATTGTAGTGGCTCCTCCATTGTCCTTCCACACATACGGGGCCAAAAATCCTTCTGAGCATCTTCCTCTCGAACGCGGCTAAGAGGGTTTCGTCAGTTTTGGACAGAGTCCATGTCTCAGAGGCGTATGTGAGTACTGGGACTATAAAGGTTTTGTACAGTCCCAGCTTCGTCCGTCGCGAGAGGTATTTTGAGTGGAGAAGTTTCCTCAGGCTGTAGTATGACCGGTTGGCAGCCAGCACCCTTGCGCAACACAACGTCTATGTTGTTGTCGGTGCTGACTTTTGACCCCAGATAGGTGAAGATTTTTACGACTTCGAAGGTGCGATCACCTAACTGTACATCACCCCTGCGTAAGTCAGTGTTTGTTAGCAGGGCCGCTGGTGGTGCCACCATCATTTTGGTTTTTGCCTCGTTGATCTCCAACCCGAGGTTCAGTGCCGTATGCTCGATCCTTTGGTAGGCTTCTGCTACATAGGAGAGCCTCAAACCAATTATGTCTATGTCATCAGCGTATGCCGAGATCTGGAGTGACATATAGAAGATGGTCCCCGAAGTTTCCACCTCCGACTAGTGCCAGATTGAACAGGAGGCAAGCAAGCCGGTCTCCCTGGCGCAGACCCTTGGTGGTAGCAAAGGGCCCTGAGAGTTTTCCATCCACCATTTCATATCATTACTGTTAACATATCATTTATGTTACAAGCACGAATTTGTCCGATGGTCCAGCAATAGCAGCACCGGACTGTCGCACGGCAAAAACGGGAAGCGAATCTCATGCGGACTGTCCTCTTTCTGTAAGACCGATTCTATGATGAAATCAAGGCTTTTCGATGCGTTTGTGTTAAAGAAGAAAAATAATTTATAAGTGTACGGTAAGTAAGAAAAGCTAAAAAGAGTTTTTTTTTATTGAAATTTGATTCCTTGATTAAAAAAGTAGTATGAAATATATGTTTATACGTAAAACAGAACTTATTCAATGTTTACATGAAAAATACAGAGATACATAAATCATTGTTTTCATTGTTTCATTTTACAATTGTTTGTCGGTATTCGAGAAGCATCACTGTGTGCAAATGTAGCTTAACGAAATGGTATGCAATTCGTTTTACTTTTTGCCCCTTTTGATATGCAACACGCAATACATCGATTGAAACATTCTTTAAATTTCACTGCTCAATAAAATAGTTTTTGTGCTATTAGAAATTTTGGACATCTTGGTCTACTTTTATTATTTTTGAAAAAGGAATAATCTTTCACTGTATTAATTTATTGATTATTACCCCTTCAAACGTTTCCTTCCAAATTATTTCTTTTGAAATTATAATTAATTGAAAAAGCAATAAACTACAGTTATAAAAGCACTAGTTGAGCAATTATTAAAATTAATTATTGCTGAAATATTAATATAAATTACGATAAACGATATTTCTTTGCCATGAAAAGAATAAAAAAAATGGAAGTGAAATGTTTCAAAACAGCCCTTTTGCTTGCTTTCCTCTTTCATTCATCGTTCTTTTCTTTGAGCGCTTTACTTGTCAAATATTTAACGAATCCCTTCAAGGTTTGACGAAAACCATTTGTATTGTCCTACGAAAGCAATGGTAGCAATTACTGGCGTCTTATTAACTGCGTCAGTTTCATACCAAAAACCTGATTGCGCATTAAATTATAATATAGAACACTATTAGACGTGACAAACTAGACTATTAGACTATTAGACAAACAACTATCTTGCTGACCATCTTATAAAAATTTCATAGGCTAAAGTGTTTCTTAAAAATGACACAGTTTACCGGAAGAAAGCTACGACACAGTTGAAATTATTCATCTTAAGATAAGCTGCCTCCAACATTAACACCAAATTGTGATTATAAATAGCAATTCGATTATATACTTATTATAAATATTTTCCTTTTCAACAAAATCCCTCATGCAGAAAAATGAAACCAGTTTTATGCTTCTTGTAGAAAGAAACTTCGTTGATTAACTTCGGAAAAAGCTTTGATGCAAGCTGTCATTGCTTCGGTTCCAGGGGTTAGAAAATTCATATTCTGAAAGCGTGTATATTTACAATAGCGACGTAGGGTAACAAATCGTATTGAATTTAAAGCATGGTAACTCACTCACACTATCTCTATTTTACTCACAGTGAGCCTACCGTATAGTTGAACTTTCTCACTGTGATTAGGTTGTCCCGAATATGTTTTAGTCAATAAAAGTTTAATAAATAAAGTTTTAAATCTATAATTATTCATTTCACCGCTTTTTTAATACATTAGAGTTTGTGCATTTCGTGATAAAATTTGTCATACTCATTCTTCAATACATAAAATCATTGCCAAAACAAACAATCGTGATTGAAGTCTTAGTAAATACAACGTTAGTTTTAAAATGTGTCTCCTTGAAGAATAAAAGGAATATAAGCTATTAAATCATTTAAAACATGTCATGTGCAATGGCGAGGAGAAATTATCGACGAAGCCCAACTAACAATGCGTTTAATGAGTGTCTCATCTAATCCAAGAGTGGATCTGAAAACAAAACTGAATGCTAAAATTTATTACGTTGAAGCGTTAATCGTTTTCCAATCGAACATACGTTTAAGTATAAAAATATATATATTTTTACTACATACGGAACGTAACAAAATGAATAAATGTTGTTAAAATGGCGAGGAGAAATTATCGACGAAGCCCAACTAACAATGCGTTTAATGAGTGTCTCATCTAATCCAAGAGTGGATCTGAAAACAAAACTGAATGCTAAAATTTATTACGTCGAAGCGTTAATCGTTTTCCAATCGTACATAAGTTTAAGTTTAAAAATATATATTTTTACTACATACGGAACGTAACAAAATGAATAAATTGTGTTAAAAGCTTGTTTGTATGCATGTTGATATAAAATAAAGTAATTAACTAAAAACACAAGAAAAATTTTTGTGTGCTCAGAAACGCTTTAAGATGAACCGAACTCGTTGTGATAGTACAAGTATTCGTTGTGTTGAGCTTTTGGTTAAGCTCTTCTTTTTTTTCTTCTTGATCATGTACAAGCCCCTTCAACATTCCCACAAAGAAAACAAAAATGCTCGGGAACTCATACCGTTTAGCGAACGCTTTCGCGGCACTCAGCACCAACGAGAGGTAAGCAGCGCATAGAAACTCAATGCCCGCTCAATATCTAGATTGCCGGCAGGGAATACAGTTTATCCTCACCCAGTGTGTCTCGTCGTCGTCGTCGTCATTTATGCATCTAGTTCAGTGGCATTCAGTTCGGTGCAGGTGGTTTCTCACAGTGAAGTTGTTTTAAGGAGATAAATTGGTTTGTTGAAGTTATCAGTTTGTACAATTCTACCGATAGATACAGGAAAAGGTGGTGGCCAGGTTTGAAAAACTGGCAAGCAACAGTGCAGAAGCATAACTTGAACAAATAATCGTGTCATCATTAGTTTATATAGTAGATCATATATGAAAATGTTTTACTTGTATAACAGAGCAACATAAGAAAAGATATTTCATGTAAAACAATGATCTGTATCTTAACAGTTTAATGTGTGGCATTTAGCTCATGATATGAATGTTTCTTATACATTTAACAAAGCTGTGGTTAACATTTCATAAGAATAGAAGTGTATTTTCTCGTTTTCTGTTACATATTATTCCAGTGCGCAAACTAAATCGTAGGGCAATTTTTCGTTTAACGTTGAGAAGAAGGAGTGGTAAATGTTGTACGAGCTGGAATCTATGCTGTATCAAGGTGTTGGTGTTAGTGCTGAACAGGATTTGGATAAAACACGCATGTGCAGTATCCAGTTTTGTCCTTTCTCCAGTGTGTATTTTCCATTTTCTACTGTCTTTTACTTTTAATGGTGGCTTCATCTTTTACACGCCCTATATTTACAGTAAGCCATACAGTTTTAGACCACAGTAAACCATTCAAACGGTATTGATAAGCTTTTGCAGAAGTCAAATAAGTTTCATAATCACTTTAGCAAGACCGAGTCATACAAACCTGAGGCATATCAATAAGCTAACTTCTCTTCGTTGTACCGTGAGCCTGTCAAAAAGACTTTCTTGTTGTCAATATTGATTTCACATAAAATTCCTACCATTACTAACACACTGTCAGCTTGCATCCGTTAAAAGCTCCTAAAGAAAAGAAGTTCCTGGTCCCAAAGCATTTACCATACAAGCGAAGGTTGCGCAAAACCGAATGTTTTACCTTTAAAATTTTTCAGGATTTGAACGGATTTTCGCCTGTCATCAATCTATCCACAGTGGCTTTACTCATTCCTCGATGATGATGATGATTGAATCCCAAGTTAAGTTATTTATGAACTTAAATCCATTTATTGAGATGCCTGGATTCGAAAACAATTAAACAGGTAACAATTAACAAGGTATTAAACAGGACCAAAGTCAATCATTGCTATCGCATTATAGTGATATTTCCCGATTATTTCATAGATTTATTTGAGCTCACCTAACATTAAACAAGACTTTGCAGTTATAAAACGCACTGACACAGTACCTTTATATGTTTTGCAGAAACAAATTGTGTCATATTCTCAATATAGAGCAACACATGATCCATGAATTAGAGCCCCAATAAGAAGAGACATATTCCTCTCCATTCCAATCTATTCCTACAAATGCTGCTTCCAATGCAAGCCCTATTCTTCAATCCCAACACATCACGAGGTTGATATAGTTGTTGATTTTTGTTGTTAGACAGCCTGAGGTAGTCCATTTTCTGTTACTTTTTCCTTGTTCTTCTTCCAAACCGGACTACCATCGGTTCAAAACATGTGTGTGTGTGTCCCTATAGGCAGGCGAACAGTTCAATGCAAACAGCAAATTTTGTTAGGTAACCATTTAACACCTATCCCAAGCTCATACTTTATCCATACATTGTGTGCCAGATGTGATAGCCTAAGATGTTGTCTTAAAATAAGAAGTATTTCGACTCAAAAAATATGAAAAAATTGCCATATATTTAGCACTTTACATTACACGAACTGTATTTGTGCTTTGAACCATAATCTATTTTTGTCATTTACCTTGTCTCAGTTGTATTTTTCTAACACAAAGTTTTCATTAGAACTGGAAAAGTTTAAAAAATGTACTGCATTACTCTTATAAAGTTTTGTGAGAGCGATTATTACGCATGCGCTAGAAGTATAAATACTACAATCGTGAGAGACTAAATGAAATTTTCCAAGGATTTTCATGCCAATGTAAAAAGCTGGAGCATGAAAAAGAATATGCCATCGAAAATTAAAGAAAAGAAATAGTATTATTATCCAGATGAACAACTTTAATACACTTAACGACACTAAACGCTGTACTGCATTATTGCAGTGATCAAAAACATATACATCTGAATAATTATCAAGATGCTTCGATTGCTTCAGGTATAAGTCTTCTTATTGATGAGCCATTGAAGCATAATGGTTAAAGTGTATGTTGAAAAATGTTCAGGTAATTGTTTGTGCTACAAACATTCAACACCAAATAAACAATAACACACTACTTGGAAGATGGCTCTTATGAGATGAAGCACACAAAGGCAACGGCAGGATAATCCGTTTTTACCTCAAGATTATCTTGGTGGTCGCGTGGCATTTGTAATGCAGAACGTGTTAAAGATGAAGGTAGAGTTCCATCTGATAGCTACCTGCAAATTGATTTTTGCCTGGTAAGAAGCAAGCAGTGGTGGATGATATTTGGGTAGCTAATATTTTGCAATAATTATTTTCTTTTACCATTCAATTTAGCGTTTTGATATTTGCAAGTTTAATTTACTATATTACTGACCAATAGTTTTCTTTCTATAAATGATATTATCATACCTTCACGCTTCATGTACATTTACCTTACTGCATAACAGTTTCATACTTTAATATACCCAAAAGCTTCGTTTGAAATCATAAAACATCGTGGCACCGAGTTACAACCTTGGCAAAGATTCCAGATTCGGGTTCATTTTCTACAAAGGTACATGGCCTCGAAACAAGGGAAACCCTATTTGAAACACGGCTAGGGTAGAATTATCCTCGGCCATTACTTTTTTCTATCCGCACTGTTTCAGCTTGTAGGCAAAAGGCGCAATTTTACCTTTACATCACATCACCACTACTATCACATAAACGATTCCCAGAAACTCAGGACACATGCGCGACGAAAGCAAACGAACATTCTGTAAAGGCCGTATCCCTTGATTGCACTGGAATAGAGGCTCTCTAACGTGCAGTTAGAAGCTAAATCTGAAAAAGAATCGCTACCGTTTAGTTATTCCAGTCGCACAGTTTTACAGTTCTTTTTATAGATCAAGCTCATCTTAGTAAGCAAACTTTCATTAAAGTTTGTAAGTTTTTATCAGGTTTACCCTTATTCTGTTCTTTGCTTGATAAAGATAGAATTGAATTTCAACATTGTCAGATATTTTAACCATCTTGATTAAAAGTTTCGAGCATACGCTATAAGTCCGAACCTGCTTGTTGTATGCACAAAATACCTTATAACTGTTACCATTTATTATTTTCAGCACCGACATGCCAAAAAATCATCAGAGACTGAACATCAAATAATACTCAACTGAATCTGCACACACACACACACATCAAGCAAACTGAAAAAGGGAGTTTGCAAATGGACTGTTGTAACATTTCGTTGTGTGTGTGAAGCTATAAACGGAACGTGCAACTCATACATGAACCCAGATCACCCTAAGGATATTTCTATTGCATCCTGGCGTTTCCCCTTCGCATAAACATGGAATTCTTCTCGCATCAGCTCCAATCATCCCTTTTGAAAACGCAGGCATCTGGAACGAGCAACAAACTACATACCACGCTCTTTGATGCATCGGGGGTAAGTATATATCGAATAAACTGAGAAAGCCTACACCCTGGCGAACAACATTAACTCTGTTTCAATTTTACCGTTTCATACAGCTCGTCAACTTATTCGAAATGTTTTCAAACTATGGCTCTGTTATGCATTCACTTTCACAAAAAGTTACCAAGAAAAGAATACCATCCTTGCAGAGTTCTTCGTCGATTTATGCTCTACATCTACCCTGTAGATCCGAATTTGTTTGAAATTGAACAAGCGACAAATTCGGTTCTAGAGAGGTTTGTGTGGGGCATTTGATTACTACAGTATATGATTCAAATCGACGAAAACTGCAACACTTATCTCAAATGAATATGTTCATGAATGTAAGTACAGTTAAGAAATAATAATACTTTTTCGTTTGTTTTTAGGAAAATGCCGTTTACCGGTGCATAGAAAAACGTATTGAGAGAGTTAGTCCAAGTACTCTACGGCAAATTTGTTGTTTAACTGCCATTCTGTCGTATACAGTTATACCACTAGACATATAGGTTAAACGAACACTTCATTTTCGTTTATTCTGTTAATATGAACTGATGCTAAACCAAAGAAATCTACATTGAACCGGGAGTTTCAGATTGTAATTTTTAGCGGAATTGCCCTCCAGTACAGAAATTCCAGATGTTTGTAAATGAAATGTATGCGTCTTTTGCTATAAATATTGTTGCTTCATGTTCACATTGATTGTGTTTCAGTACACCCTTCAGCTCTCTAACATAATTTAAACAAAAAGACAGATCGGATAAATGAAAGTGATGATTATTATTACAAACTTTATATTTGTAAGTTTGTGGTTTTATTAGACACAACGGATTTTGAAACTATGCAATCCCACAAATATTTAGAAAATAACTGTACGAATAATATACAAAGCGTTTTAGTTTCTTGGCTCATATACATATATTTTTTATTTTACAAACAATGAACAGCTTTAAAACAGTTAATACAGCAATTTAATAATTAATAAGCATAATTAAGCAAATATATTTTGTTACCATCGTTTTAAGCTCTGGTTTTACCTGCTTACCATTAATGCAGACTAAAGTTTATTTTGGTTTTATTTGTATTCTGCATATTCGTCACAATGCATCTTCATTATTATGCTGTAACGGCGTATTGAACTATTACTTACTATAAAATTCGTCTACTTTTAAATACTAGTTTACAGCAAATATCTGACACCCATAGGATTTTAAAAAATAACAACATTATGTTAATGCTATTGTAAATGCGAAGTGTATTGCTCTAATTTAGTATTTTTGTTTCTATCTTTTCTGTTTAAATTAATTGATTTCACAAAACTCTATCAAAAGATGAAAATAATCTATCTCAACAACTGTTTACATGAAACAATAAGTGAATGAATAGTTATGTTCAGCATCGTTGCACATGATACTGTGTGAAAAAGTAAAAAAAAGTTCGGTTTTACTTTACAAACAGTTGAGTTACATATATCTGAGGCTGCAGTTATTTTATGCAGTTGTTTATGATGAATAAAACTAAACAACACATAACAATCGTAGAACAGAAATGTTTATACATATGTTTCCATCCTTAGACAAATAATGCACAATGATGAATTTATATTTTTATTTGTGTAGGACGAGCTTTTTAAATTTAACTATTTAATACATATCTAACTTATCAATTATAAGAAGTGGCTTCATGTTATAGCATTTGACTTTTAAGCTACAAATAACAATCATTTCCTTTGGGGTGGCTCGATGAATCATTGATAAAGACACCGTTTATTCAAATGTCTGAAAACAAGATTCGAAACTAATAGTTGGCCAGGCCGAGATGTCAACATTGCTTGCAGGGATGACTGATTCCACGTACGCAGAACAGACTATCCAGCTAGTTGTAAATTAATTGAAGTAAATCAAAGACTTTTTATGCAAATACTAGGTTGTACCGCCAAAAACTAGAAAATTTCGTCAATCTTCTATACATTGAAAGAATAACTTGAGGCGGTTCGGTGGCCGAGGCGGTAGCGGTGCCGTTCTTCACACGGCAGGAACAAGTTAAGAACCCCGTCCGGACTACCTCCCCGTACGCAGAACAGACTATAACACTGCGAGTAAATAGTAATAGAAAGCCAGTTATAGCAGGCCAAGACTTTTCGGGGTTGTAGAACCAGAGTAGAAGAATAAGGAAGTATAACTGCTTCATTAGTTCCTCCTTCAATTCTTTATGTTAGGTAACGTTAAATATACCCTAATACCCTAATAGTTTCGTACAAACCTAAATAAGTTTCCCACATAAAAACTAAACTTGAGCTAAACTATTGACGAAGCGAAGATGTTTAAATTGCATTTGAAACAGTTCAAATCATTCCAGTGAATTACCTAAATTTTAAATTTACACAAAAGTTCACAAGACAGTCGAAACTTACAGTCAATGCAAAACTTTCTTTTCTCGAACCAGGATTTTACCAAAGACTCAGTTAAATCATTCAAATTTAAAAACATATCCTAGATCTCGAAACTTATAACCAATGATGACAAGTTGTTCAGCTGTACATTGTAAAGATTGTTTATCAAAACAAAATTTCGTATTTAACATTTCTTAACTCATGAGATATATATACATATGTATGTGACTAACAACGAACTACAATGGAAGCCGCTCACAAAACGCGCCGCATACAAAGCAGCTCACAAAACGCAGTCTAAAGCATACCAAATTCATATAAGAACTAGTATTGGTTGAAGACGTTAAACATACCATTCAGGGGATCTGACTATTAAAACTGTTCTCTTAGGATCAAGTCAGATTATTTCTCGCGCTAAGCTAAGAGCTAAGGAGAGCTGGTAAGATCGATTACGTTGTTCATCAATCCTGCTACTGTCCGAGAGCCGTGCTGCAAACAGAGTCCCAGTAGCAGACATCGAATAGTATTCAGAATCGGTGTTAGTATCCATTTTCTAAATCTTAGATACTGTCCAAACACATGGAAGATTGGTACATATCTTTAAATACATAAAACGGGATAGGATTTCAGAAATTCCTTGTAAGCTGTAGATTAGTTTTTATTCTTCTCTAGCTCTACAGCCTCAGTAGCTTCCTATGACTTAGTTTTACTCGTAGCTGGATGGAGTTGATCAGCCTTGCGTACGGGGATGCGGTCTACCCGACAGAAGAATAGTTTTTGCTGCTGTTATAACATTCAACGGGACTTAAAACAATAATTAAGGTTAATATTATCTTAAGATCGGATGCCATTAGTTAACGCATAGTAGGTCGCACAGACCGAATAGAATGCGGTGCGCAAAATGTTAGGTTCATAACGATCACGGCATTAAACTCTCGGTACACTAAACAAATGGATCAGAAAAATAAATGGTGTGCGATTGAGTTAGCAGCAAATGGCTACCATCGTTACCGCTAGTTCTTTAATAAAGAGCCTTATACAATGTATTACAGTCATGAAGAACTAATGGTACAGAACTTCTACACTACACACGATGTGTCATGTAGAAATTAACTGTACAAGCGAAGAAAAGCAATGTTGCCACTTATTAACGTTTAAACATTTCAGAATCTGTATAAACTAATCAAGGCATTCAGAAACAGCTACATAACAAAACTTAAAGTTTGTTTCGAAACTATTCCAAGCGGATTTATTTTCAATATTTTTTTATCCTTCAATTCTCTTTCTACATTTCACTTCGATTGAAAAAAAAATTAACGAGATGAGAGTACATATTTCAACACTTCGCTACAATGAATAAAACATAAATGTATACGTAAAATCCGTTATAATCTATACTCTCTATCGTACTAGGTAAAAATCAGATTTCAAAAAACAGGCTAAACGTTAAAGCTTTTGTAATGAAAAAAAACTATGAATAATAAAATAAATACAATCATACACAGATATTCATTCATTGATATGCGTTTCTCAAGAAAATAATGTATTACTTGAGCTAAAAGCAAAGCAAAATTATCACAAATGATCGTTTTTGAATGTGAGCTTGCAAAACATACTACTGTTACTACATTTACTCTCGATTCTTACTGAATTTCAACAGTTTTAGAGTTAACAATGATGACTTTGAATAATTATTCAAAATATAGAAGTGCTCCATAAAACTTATTTCTAAGACGAACATTCCCGAGACGAATCACAAATATTCGAATGAACCTTACATATTTAAATTTTTCGAAAGATTTAAAAAACAATCTAATATCTGAGTTAAGAATGATAGGACAAGTCATTTATACGGCTGACTGATTATCTTACTAGGTGTAATATATTTGACGGTTGTCGAAACAAAGCTGCTCTCCATTTCAGCCTCATTTTTACCATGACCCACCGGTTACCCCGTGAACAGGTTTGAGTATGCAACAACTATACAGAAAACTAAATTCGAGATGAACCAGGATCTAGAGACCAGGTCGTTCAACAATGCAGTATCAAAAGATTTAAAAAAGCAGCTTACGATCATGCAAATTGGGTTCGTAGGACGTTTTTGTGTATTTTTACATTTGACTTAAATGGATTATTAATTTATTTTTGATTATTATGGTCTTTCAGAATTTTTCTGGATTATTTTCTCATTAAGAAGCAGGCTTATGATAAAACATACAATTATAATTTATAATTCTATAACATTTTTGAGTTAGCTTTAATAAGTTTTCATTTAACTTGTTCACTGTACAATCTGGATTAGACGAAGAGAAAGCAGCAGCCTCACTCACGTTCGACAAACGAGATGACATGCGATGAGATTTGTATGAAATTTTTTAAAACTCCGAAAGCTTTTTTTTTAATTTTGTTTGCACTGGAGTATGCTCTTCGTGTATATCACCGTTGATAGTGAATAATTTGCTGAAGGGAATATGGCTTCAAAAAATCAAAATTTGTTTTAATCCAAAATGTAATATCGATTTTAGACGTTGTAGTTTAGCCATGAGTTAAAACTCATGGATGTTTAATGAACGTTAGTGGAATTGTGACCATGAGTGTCGTTTTAGGGTTTACCTACGTTTTTATAGACGTGGATTTTATACTTAGTACTGATATTTGTATATAAAACTTTTATGTAACAATACTTCCCACTGCCTATGCATTACTTGAAGAAAACAACCATTAACACACCAAATCATCATGCTAGTAAATATTAATTAAGCACATTTTGAAAATAACTACTATTCCGTAGAAAAATATAACCATTCATAATATTTTAATGAGATAGAATTACTGCTGAACCCTCATAATAAACCGACACTAATTATAACAACAACATTTTCGACACGATGCTCCTGAAGTGTTACAAACAGCACATTAAAACTAAACAGTTTACTGATTTTCTATAGCCAATTCGGACAACAGTAAAAACGATTCAAGCTATTAGTTACCACCGACGGCTCACCGCGTCGGTCCACAGTCTATGGGCAGATATACAAAAACCTCCAAACCGCGTCACTTAAATAGCAGAAAACTCAAACTCATCGTAAGAAACCTAAAAAAGAAAAAAAACATCCAAATACCGTTGCTAACAACTTCTCTGCTCCCCACAATCCCCCGGCCAACGAACAGCCAGCTCAATTTAATGATTCCTTTGCCAGATGTTGAGTCGAATTCATACACGTGCAATCATCAGACTTTGTAGGCGGGAACGGGAGCTTCCACCGTCGGACAGATTTGGAGTAGCTCCTCTAAGTAAAATTAATTGATTCACAATTGTCTCATTTGAATTCGACTATTGCGTAAAGATGATATGGAATGCTTACTGTTCTACGCATTGTGGTTGTCAGGATGTTAGAGAGAGGCGGCCTGGTGTTTTAATGGTAACGACGACGATCTTCCACTCCACAAAACCGGCATCATATTCTACCCGTACCGTTCATCGCTGGACAAACTATTTAATTGGGGCTAAATGCAGTGGCGTATCAAGTGTACAAGAGACACCAGGCCCTTAAACAGAAAAGGTACCCATCATTCTAATCTTCAAATGCTATTAACACTTTTTAATGCCTAAAAAAACGTTGATATCTTTCCATTGTGTTCGTGACAAATCTGTAATAAGAATTGTACTTTTAATTAATTCCATCGTTATGGTATATAGATAGTAATATCGATACAGCATATTGATATTTTATTTTGTTCTTAGAAGAACGAGGTACATCTACTAACTCTCCTCAAAGGCAATCATAATAGGCAACATTCTTGAAATATGAAACCTACATGTAGAATAGTTATTTTCGTCTGATTTACATTGTTTATATTACAATAATTTAAGTTTTCAAATTTATTTATTGACTGAACATCCAGAAAAGAGCAACTTAACTTCCAAATACAATACTTCCGTGTGTAAGGTGCATTAATCAGACGGTATTTTTGTGCATCCTGTGCTTCGCTCTTAAGTATACAAATACTTAAGAAATAAAGAAGAATAATCAACATATTAGAAGCGTGTTGAAATCTGTACTATTTGATAATCTGTTTTTGATGCATTTGTGTCTAACAATAAATGTTCTCAACAGACTACGACCAACGCTAAAATTTTATGAAATTACACAACATTAGTTTTTTTTTCAGAAAAAATGATTAAAATGTAACAAATACTTGTTTTCATCATACTTAAAAAAAATAACCTAATTCAACTACGTATAATGCCTTGTAAATGTCTTCAATTTTTACGTCGTCATCACCTGCAGTGGTGACAATACGGCCTTCGGCCGTCATATTATAAATTAAATAAATAAAAAATAAAATACGTGTAATTAAATCGTTAAATGTAGCGAGCTAAATTTATCACAATCGTTTCAAATCAATCGGTCTCTAGAAATCACAGCACGTCGTATTCCAAATTTCTTCCACCTCAAGAAATCTCATGTGTTTTAGGCCAAACGTAAAAAATACTTCCGGCGAAGCACAGCAAGCAGGAATTGGAAATGATCTCTCAAAGCTTGTACCAAGGATTTTACATTTTATGCTACCGGTTTTCAATTCCATACCTGTTCTTTATCACATCTCGCCCGTGCTCCATCATCATCAAAATGTTTGTACGACCCGTAGTAGGAGCTCCTCACACATGTCACCAGAATCGCCGTTTGGTTTATTATACGCCGTTCATGCCTCGTGCGACAGTTGTTGGATCAGCTAATACGGTGATGATTTTTGTTTGATGGATGAATGAATCGATCCGTGTACCTACACGGAACGGAGACCTAGAGCACTGCCAATCGGTAGTTCCTTACTTCAATTCCAGTTCGCTTTCCGTTACCATCCGTTTAATCAAATCTGAATTAATTCCTGATAAGCTCCTTTTCCTGCACAAATTCTGAAGGCTGACACTTCCATCAAAGCGGACGCGAACACACAACGAAGATAAACGGAATAGAATACCGGCACACCCACGATCCAACTCTTAACTCATCAGCGGTAGATTGTCGCCTGGTCCGCTGACACTGTCTGGTGGCTTTGTGATGCAATATAAGGCCGATTTGTGCGTATCTACAGCCTGTTCTAACGCTCCGTGGCTTCCTTTCCTTTGTCTTGTGTCGGCGTCTTGAAAACACACGTCTCGCGAGACCGGAATTGGCGATAATATCGAAATCATATTTAAATTCTTCTCCCTGCGGCTTATCCCCGCTACACGTCAACCGCTGCCAACATAGAACCTCCGACGTAGACGGAAGGAGCGATAGGACAGAAAACAAGCCGACCATCAGTGACAGCAACTGGGTCTGGCTTACTGCGATAATGTGTTTTTCAATGTGTAAACTTGCCGAGAGTACGACCACTTGGATGATCGTTGGAACAAGAAAAAAAAAGACAGATATTCGAATCAATCCGCAATGATCGGCCCTCAGCCTAGCTCCGTTCTCGAAAGAGAAAAGACCACACCGTTGTGTCACTCAGGGGACATTTGGTTGACTGAATGGTTGGATGAATGAGCTGGAAGATGCCACCAGTGTTCTTGGGCAGTCAAATATCTGGAATTTACGAGACCACCTAATAAATATTAAATGTTTAAAACCCGTAGTCACATCATCACTCATTCTTCATCCCACTCATTTCCAACAGGGAAGCATTGATGGTGTGGGGGCCTGTGACTGGTTGCGAAGGTTTTGTTTGTTTTTCGTTTCATAGTCCTCCTGTTTCTTGAAAATTGTGCATGCGCTTGCTTCTATTGATTGTACAAAGATTATGCCACGATTTTTCAACGGGATAAGGTTTAATTCATTCATTTCGTTCATTTTCTATGGTTTCACCTTGGATAGCTACTGATAGTGAACATAGACTTGGAAAATATAATACTTTGACATATAAATACATTAAGCCTATTTCAAAAGCGTTTAAAGTAATACATTTCGAAGCGTTTTGCCACAAGTAAACCAGATAGGGTTAAGCTCAAAATACCATGCTATTTTTTTGGCCACATATAGCCATCACATCGATTCTATTGTGCACCATCTTTCTCACATCCACGTCTGGTTATAATATATTTAAGCAAAATATGCATAATGATACATCATAACGCTTAAAACGATATCAATTGCTTGGCTTGTATTAGACATTACTATGGATAATAATCATTAAATTTCTGGCACAGTAATAATATTTGAGACTATTATAGCAGTAAGTCAAAAAGTTCAAAACTTTAATGAGCTATATTTACACATTTTAATATACCTTCTTTGGAGTGTCAGAAGATGTGCTTTGTGCGTTTGCAACACCTGTTTAAAAGACATCTGCAGCTGGTCAAGATCGGTAAGAAGTAGAAACACACACATGAATATTACTGCTCATAATAAACATATTCTTGCTTTAGCGTTCGAAATGCTATGCAATATTGTTATATTATCAATCATAAATAAACACTCTCTTAGGGAAAATTCTACGCACTATTTCGTCACGCCTGGACAAATAACTAATTGAACCACACTCGGCTTCAAATCGCTTAACATCCAACAAACATCCCTCAACTCAGCTTTTCAAAGCGGCGTGTTCCACCCGTTTAAACATACCAATGCAAATTAATCCCACGAGGCTCGTAACTACCATGCTCTTCACACCAATACATGGTTCTGTGTAGATGTCAGGGAAGCGATTTGCGCCGCTGTCAAAATGTTTTCCTCCGCCATTCTGAACAAGAGATTTAGTTTACGGATTCTCCTTCCTACGAAAATGTATCTTGAAAACCTGTGCCATCGAATAGACCAGAGCTGCCTGAAAAGAAACATGGATAGAATAAGGAAAGTTATGATCGATTTCTTCACAGGTTTCTTTTTTCTATCAATCGGACGCCAGGAGAGAATATGATTGATTGAAAACTAATTATCTTTTATTATTCATTAAGATTCACTATGAGATTTGTAGTTCTTCTTTACGCTTTCTTATTCGGAGTTAATGTTCTGTTTTTTTTCTTTCTCTTTTTCCCCTTCTCTCTTACACTTCGCCTTTTTTCAGAAGCGAACATTTTTAAACAATTCTTTTCGAAGCTTTGATGAATAAATGATAAAAAATATCTTTTAACCCAATGGGCTTGATTTCTTTTAAATGAGTTTTCAATTCCAATCATACTGTTCTCACAGTAAAGGAACCAGACACTGGGATTGTTATCCTGACCATCTTATTTACGGTTACTAATTGCTACTGTAAATACCGTGTAACAAGTTGATAAGCATCTCTGTCTAAAATTGTCATTCGAACAAATGTTTGTTAACTCGAAACAGTTCAATAACGGAATAGTTTTTAACTGTAACTTTAACGAAGGCTTTCACACAAACCATCAACTCTCTTCTAGCTTTTTATGGTTTGAAAAGTTATTTTCTTATCATTTCAAAAACGATAAACACACAACGTTGCATATAATCATTAAAATCTGTATGGTTGATGTTACATCGAAGATATCATCGAAGATGATGTCATCGAAGATAGATATGAAAAAAAATGATAGAATTTAAAATTTATTTGAATGCAAGTACAAACATATTTTTTTAAACGTTTATTTTTCAAATACACGTGCTGTGTTAACGTTGTGTAAGTATCGTTTAACAAAGTCAGTTTGCAGAACAATTTATAAAGTTCGATTTTGCATATAAAATCTTCTTTCTCTCTCTTGGGATCATCACTTTCTTAGACCCCAACAGTCTATCATCTTTACACTGTTTATAGGGAGCACGAATCAAGTAAAATTTTAAGCTAAAACGGGCTGGACAAATTCATACAAACACACGTACAGAATCCGCTTTGCAAGAATTTCAGCAATGCTACTGCCTAAACAAATCTCAAAATGCAACATTTTTGAACTATCATCATCAGCACACGATCAGCCACAGCTTTAAGTCGCATCTGCACACAGCGACTGATTTTCAGTAATATTGTTTGAGTTGCGTTCGTTTGTATCAGCTGACAGCAGCCAACTTAACAGGGGCCGTCAGTGGCCATTTGGCGGTGGCTGCCGCCTGCGTCCTGTCGTGCCGAACTCAGTGCTTTAACGGGACGGATCCCGGGAGAGTATGTAGGGAGTCTGCATCGGAATGACGCTGCAGGAAATGTTTCTGTATCTCAGGAGCCTGCTGTTTCGGTCCGGTTCATCCTCGTCTCAGTTCTTGTCAGTGCCGGTCACAGTCGGTGCTTACAAACATAGTGGTCGGAGGCTTTTCAACGCCGTTACCTCCACCATCAGCACAACCACCACAACCAGACGTCGTTGCTTTAAACGCGAAACGATTCGATGAGCATGCAGGAACTTCTCGTTGATTGTCGCTACTTCTGCTGCTGCTGTTAGACGACGATAGTGCTCGTTGAATACCCAGTTTATTTTCTACTACCATGTTTTCTGCCTAGTCATTTCAAATTAGCCACCTCACGCAGTGCCGTGAAGATATTGGAAACCGAACCAACGACAGCAGCAGGAGTAAATGCGGCGGCAGTTAGTTTTCATATCGCCATCATGTTGAGAAGCTTCATATTTAAATAACAAACCAACCAATCAAGCTGTACACATTCGGTCGTGTGTTTGTTTCATTTCACAGCTCAACGTTTGGAGCTTCGCTGTCTACTAACAGCAAATCATTCCTTAAGTTTGTTTTATTTTGCCCTTGACAGTTGATTCCATTTCGTTGAAACTATTTCAACGTAGACGATTAAACACAAACCACCTTCTTTACGAAAGCAATAAGCAGACTCGATCATCCCACAAAAAGTTACAGATTCTATCAGGTATAGCTTATCTTAATTACGAATGATTTGCGTTTTCTTAGTAACCTCTTTGCTCACAGTGCTGTGGTTCTTTTCTGGGGCCAGCGTTTTCGTTTGCCATTTACTTTTCACAACTTTTATAACAAAGTTCTCAACTTCATTTGTAATATTAATTATGATGAAATAAGAAAATAAAATTAAGATGCAATGATGACTTTTATGAGTGTTGAAAAATCATGAACTAAAATTATTTATTTACTTTTTTGCATTTGTAAGGTAAGAACCAGATTGCAATTTCTTATTATTTGTCTGTAAATGTTCTTATTGGTTACTGCAAATGGTACCTTTTCAGCCTATTCAGATCTACTCCAAAATTTTTGAGGCTGTTGATATTACCAGAGGAGGCGAAGTAGTCTCAAACTAAGAAAAAGGGTTGGCATTGTTGAGACCCAGCAAAAATGAACTGTACATGGCATTTAAGTTTAAATAAAATGATAGTCAATGAGTAGAAGTAGAAGCTATTATAACTTACACATGATGAATGTAAAGATGAACGGATGTAATTGTAGTAATCAAAGTAATTAAACAAGGAAATTGTGGATTAAATATTTACATTATTACAATAATTCACAGAGCCGAGGCTTTGATTTACTGTTAATATTTGAGCACACATAAAGTTGTCCATGAGTTATTGCAGCAAAGGTGTTCAAAAGCCATTTAACGAAAACCCGATACAAAAGTACTTAGCTGTTGTATTACAAGAGCCAAAACATGGAATTGAGAATCTTACGTAAAATGATACAGATTTTTTCAACGATTTTTTTCCATTTAGCAGATGCAATTTACCAAACGATAAAATTTGTGTATCAGGGATTTGTTGCAACAGTCTATTGGGGAGATGTGTACAGTCAACCATAAACAAAAATCTAGTATTGCCACAAAGGTAGTTATTGTGGTCATCTTCAACACGCTTTTGACGAACTCAGCTCTTGCTATCGTCATAACCTGTGTTCGATTACCATAGATAGATGGCAAGTAACATCCTTTGCAAGATCCAACTGTCCGACTTCCCTATTTTGCTTCAAAATTTGACAATGGTTTAATGCAGCTTACTTAAAGTGGCAGAGATTTTGGGATCCTACTTCACTGCTTGATACCTCACATGACAATATAATGAACCGTGTTACCCAGGTACTAGGAATTATCTTCAGGATAAATAAAGAACTTCTTGGTTCGCTAGTATATCCAGATTGAGAAAGTGCTAGTATTGTTTAATGCTGATCAGATGAAATCTGAAAATCAAGAGTGGAAACAATTCTGCTAAGGACTTTTTCATGGGCTGTAAAACAAATAAATTGTTCAATTCTACATTTCTTAAGCAGACGTCAAAATAATTATTTACATGCAATGACTAAAAGTGCCTTTGTAGCCGGTCCACATTCAAAGAGGTCTTGCGTATGCGAATGCACGAATTAGCGCTGGAAGGCCCAGGAAGCTGGATTCCCGCGTCGTATCGTGGAATACCTCGCTAAAATAATAAGAAGAAGAAGCTTATTTTATTACATTTCCTAGTAACCTCGACGCTACGGCAAATAAGCTTGTCGTCTACTTGCAATGGCCATCCATCCATTTATCAAAATACAAAAGATCTCTGTTCAACGAAACGCAACCATTAAAAACATAAGAAAGATCTCTCTTCTTTGACACAATCTAGCATCGCTACTATTATTGCTTTAGTTTCAATCAGTGTGCTTATTGGAATTGCGCTTAAATGATAAGATTTTTCGTTTTTCGGACTTCGGTCCATTGGTGGATGTGATTGTTTGATATATCATCATGTTATTCCAACGTTTCGGTTTTCAATGGATGCGTCAAAAGTTGGCCAAACAGCCCTACTTATTGTATCGGACCATCGTTGGGAACAATATCCCTGTGCTGAATTGGATCCGGTCTAGTAGGATTTGGTAAGATCTCTTCATTTTCTGTTATTGCTGTCAATGCCAGTCCTCCCCAATCATGTCGTTTTCCTTTACCATGGAACACCATCCGCCTGCAGGGGTAATACTTTCGGCGTAAGTTTTCGTTTCACTTTTTATAATCTCGAACGCAAAACCTAGCACATGTATCCTAAATGCATCGGAAAACGTTGAGCATTATGCACACATATGAGCTTCACGCACACTCACGTACATTCGAGCGGGACACAATAAGAAAGCAACACAGAAACGGACAATTCTTTCTAACCAACCGACGCATTCGCCACTACAGACGATACAGCAAACTAGCGGAATCATTAATCATTTGAAGTGAAGCTGATACATTTTTATTCTCTTTCAGTATTACTAATGTAATGTGTTTTTAAAAACGTTCCTAGCTCGCAGAACATTTCAACATACGGATTTCTTTAGCCCCATCAGTTTCACTGCATACTTCTTTTCTTGTTCTTTCTATACACCCCTAGCTCTTGTCAATCATTCGCTCGGACAAATCTTTTTAAAACACCGCCTGGTGCGGTCGATAGTTCTGAATGTGCTTCTAGGTAAGCGTAATGTTAAGAAATGATTGTTGCACAACAAATAAAATCCATTCCTAAGTTTCCTTAGCACGGATAAAAGGGCATCTATAGCAAAAAATATATAAAATTTGTTAAAAAGCTATGTTCAGAATCTTATTTTATGGAAGGTTTGACTCATGGAAATTTAACGCTTTACTACCGCTTCATACGATGTCAAGATGATATTTGAAGTTACTGTTATAAAGCAGGCCGAGACCTCACGAGGTTGTAGTGCGAACGGAGAAGAGAGAGAGAGAGTAAACGAATTAAATTAATGAGTGGAATAATAGGTGATCGTAATAAATGGAACGATGTGTACGGGCTCAAGACTTAATAAGTCGTTTGGGTGATGTTTTGCTTAACTGTATGTCGTACATTATCATCCATCAAAGAGCAAAAAGGCATCTTTTATGGTAAAATCACTAAAAAATTATGGGAAACCTTTGTTTTATATTTCAACCTCCCAAACCTAATTTGCAAACAGCAATAGACGTGTTACTATTAACTAGGCAAGTGCATTATCTCAAGCTCAAATGAACATATTACACGCAGCATAGGACAGGTTGCTTTTAACCACACAAACGCTTTATCTATATCTTCATCATCCAGAAGCACAATGAATCTATCAAATCATTGATGCACAGCTTGATTGTTCAATTCGAATACGTACATTCATGTGACGCCCGTTTAAATCCATTAACATTGCTGATTAACAAGGTAAACTATTTGAATTACCAGCTAGCCTCCAGATTATACAGCCATTCGCTCCACGTTCTGATTGAGATATGATTGAAAAAGAATCGGTTTCATAGTCTAACACGAAGAAACAGTGTAAAAACAGTTGAGTCATCTTCACAAAATGATTCCTCCTCGCTAGATCTTGCATCTGAACTCATAATTGGAATTTACTACATCGCAGATCAAGCAGCTTCCTGATCTTGTGGATATCATGGTTCTGTTCTATAACGATCGAGTAGGGCGATCTAATGGGAAATTACATCGTACCTGAAATATAAGTGGCGTGATCAACTGTGTCATGGAAAACAATGCGGCAATTTAATGTAGAACAACATGTGTGTTGATATGATGATTTGAAACATAATGGACGCTTTCAGTAATGAGAACAGGGAACAGTAATGAGATTTATTAGCGGTACCGTAATCTTAAAAACGGGTGCAGCACATTACACCTGATTTTTATCACAGATTAATTCATGAAATTCAGAACGGAACTACTTGGTAACTTGCGCATAAAATTCCAACACAAACTATTTCACGAAGAAACCCCAAATGAATTCCCTTAATCACGTCCGAGTCTATCAGATATATTGCAGTAACTTATATTAAAACGCCTAGATTACCAAGTTTCTTAAAATTAATTTTAGAGCAGTCCCTTCCTGTGCTTCAAAGGAAATAAAATAAATGACTAATTTCTGCAATAATCCAGCTGCCCATTTGAATCATAACATGGCAATTAATTAGTTTAGGACTTCTAAACAATCTAATCAATGCTTTCATTATTTGAAAAACCAAATCTGCAATATACATTACATGAATACAATGTTGTACAACTTTTTCATCAGAACAAACAGATATGAACAAAAACCAAAGAAGCATTGTTTTCAAAATTTTGACCTCGGCTAAGTAAGCTTCATACTCAAATGTAATAATCGCTCGGTAGATTAGACGCCTCTATTGGATTTTATGTTTCTTCTTCAGGCAGTACAATCTTCGATTTCTTTCTGACTTAACCCATCGTACATTCTAGTCATCAATCAAAATGGTTTTGTTGCGATGCTTTAGAATAAACTCATTCAGCAATTATACAGCGCTTGATGCTCGGGTAATAGGAAAGAAAAAAAAGCACAAGTCAAACGCGAAACCACTACGTTGCTTGGAGATCCCAGTTCCTATAACAAATGTGCAAATATCCAGTTTAAAGCTTAAACATCGAGTTCTGAAAAAAAAAAACATTATAAGAGTAAAGCCAAACAAACACTCTCATTTAACCATCATCTTCTCACTAGCTTCGGCACCCTTCCATAAGGCGTTGAAAAATTGCACCATTCACTCCCACCACGACCGTTTCCTACCACATTAATATGTATCACCTTCAAATTTTAAATATCATTAAAACACCATATATTACGCCAATCTCTGAAACGGAGTGAGTTTTGAGGCGGTATTGACTGCTACCAACTGGACACTAAATTGAAAGTAATAATTATGACGTGTTGTTAAAAATAATAGCTTTCGTCTCAAATGATAAATACTTTGGCCTTGCACACGATAAGCCTTCTCGTCACAACATACTTCTTCACTGCTTCCGTTTTGTGTCTGGGAGAGTGCGTGCCTCGTTTCAACCATCAACCATCAAACTGATGGTTCAGATTGTAGCCATCATCACCACCATAATCATATCACCTGTTGGTTATTCTTTTCCATTTCAAGAAGTTTTTTCTTCATGGCCACCGGCTGCCCGAATGAATACAGAAAATGAATGATGGAACAATGTTGTACGCACCTTGAGTATGTTTTCGGCCATACTATTTTGGGATTGACGAACGAAATAAAAATAAAAATTTAAATTCTCTTTGTTGTAGCGTCTCAATTTAATTTGCAATTACAGCTCGTTCTGCATTGTCCTAGTTAACAATAAATAACAAATCTATATAGTTGGCCTATTGAATATAGATCACAGAAGAAAGTTGCAGTACTTGCTTTATAAAAGTTACATCTACAACTGTTTCTTTTTTAACCAAGCATGCTCGAAATGAGGTAAATTATAAGGAGGAAATGTTTTTTTTTAATATTGTAGTACATCAGCACAAGAAGGGCTGACAATCAGGCGATAACTACAAGAAAACAATTACATACTACTGTATTTTTATTCACGTTCGAGCTCTGTCACCAGATAATAAAATCAAATTTTCATGCCTCCGAAGAAACCACGCAAGATCGGACATTCACAAAGTATGGCAAGCGAGTGCGCATACTGCGCTGTACTGTACATCCCGGTCCTCCATTCATTCTATCGATTGGAGTAAAGGAGAACACAGTGGTTTGTTTTGTAAAACAGGGCGGTCACAATGTCTGGCAATCTTTTCGTTCTCTTTTATTCTTCTGTTTGTTAACCGAAACGGGGTGGGTTTTTGAAATGATGTGCCGTCTCTAGCGCACTCGTGCGTATTCCACCTCATCCATCAGCAGCACAGGCCTCGCTCGTCTCTCTTGCTCACGACTCTACACAATTTATTCGACGAAATATGCTCGTTGCTCGATTCTCGAACATGTGGAATCGATCTAGCGTATTAACTGTTATGCTGTACGGTGCGTTTCCATGGTAAAGAGCAAACAAGAGCAAAAGAGACGACAAAAGTGCGATGGTAAGAGACTACCATATTTGTTTGGTTGTCGAGCAACAGCATCCTCAGTGGACCACGAACGCAATCGAAGTTGATACGCGAACGGCACATGGTACCGCAGCGGCCACTTGATTCCGGGTTTTCAACTCTCTCGGTCGCAATGCGAAACTCGTCGCGCAGATCGTGTTGCTTAAAATTAATAAGATCGATGGTTGATTAGGCTGCGGTTCATTATCGGTGCGGTGATTGTTTTGGTTTGTTCGGTTTTCCTCTCTTTCTCTCTTTCTCTCTCGCTCTGAAGTATGTAAAGTTTTCAGTTGAGTGAAGTTTTTATCAGTGAGGCAAACAGTATGCAAGAGGTGCTTAATTTAACACGCAGTGATCATGAAGTGACATTTAGCTGCTTAATGCAAGCGCTAAATATTGAAGTTTTTTCGTTCAGTCTTAAATTGTGACAGTGTTACGTCCACTATACGTACATGAATGTGTCGTTGTAGCAATGTTTCGTGCACGTTTCATCACAGGTTAAAGAGCAACGATACAAGGTGTTATTACTTATCAGTGCAAATAACAAGATTTCTCCGCATTGTGTTGCAATTATTTATGTGCATACTATGAACACAAAGAATTAGTTTCGCCCTTCGTCTAAAACATGTATTCACTCGGCACTACGTTATTCGTCAAACCGTTGCAAGTGATCAAGAAACAAACAAACAACCAAATATAAGTTTGTTTCCCGGAATCTTCCCGAGTTGCTTGTTTTAAGCTTTGAAAGTTAGTGCTTAAGGTGACGTGTGAATATTCGGCTATATTAAATTGGGCTACAGTTCATAGTGTATGTCAACCCGTACCAATCACATTCATGAAAATAAAATAAAGATGAGGTTTGCATGTCGATGGCCAGAAACGAGTGATTACAAATTCATTTGACAACGCTTCAAGTTCTGCGACACAGTGTTATATTGTGCTTAAAAAGTGTGCGTTTGTGTTTGTGTGTGTATATGCATATGTGAGCTAGTTCTGTGTAAAAGAAAGTCGATCTACTGTGCTTGAAAATGAGTTCTTTTCTCATGGGCTATCCGCATCATCACATTCAGTCTATGGGCATTAATATTGAGCCCAAGTTTCCTCCCAGTGAGGACTACACAAGCTTTCATAACGGATATGGTACAGTTAATAGCATAACGCAATCTGGAAATCAGGATTACTTACACCATGTCCAGTCCGATTCACTGCATCTTTCTGGCGCGGCGGGCATCGGTGCTGTGTCTGGAAACGTGCCAACCGGCGGAAATGGCACCGTTCCCGGCACTGGGAATAACGGAGGAGGAGCCTCGTCGGGATATAGCGATTACTCATCCTCGATGGTGGGCCATTATTATCACCACCCGCATCATCATCACCATCATCACCATCATCATCCACATGCTCATCATACACATAATGGTTATGTGTCGCCAGTGCAGATGCAGCCAACACCAACCACACCCATCGCACCATCCGTCGCTGCTCTTCCACCTACCGTTCCAACTACGGTACCGAACAGCTCTGTTTCCAGTCACAATACTTTCCCGACAAATGTGACTCCCGGGTACTACAATGGATACTACGCGCCCTCTAATCAAGGTCATCCATCAATGATGGACACACCACTGCAGTGCGTTGGTTCCGAAGTGAGCAACACAGCTTTGGGTCTTCAGGAACTTGGTAAGCTGAATGTTTGGGAAGATATTTACTACAAACCCAAAAATGCTCTATGAATACAAGTAATGTTACTAAAAACGGCCTTGCTAGTTGCGACAACGGCGCCGATCTTCACACGGCAGGACCGGGATTCAAGTCTCATCTGGGCCGTTCCCCCATAGTGAGGACTGACTATCCAACTATGCGGTAACAATAAGTCTAGTAAGCCAAACATGGCAGGCATAACTTAAGAGGTCGTTAGACCAAGAAAGCAGAAAAGTTACTAAAAGCTACATATAAAAAAAATTGCTTTGTTTCCTCTATCTTAATATATAGCACCCATAGCTTGATGATGGCGGCCCGGTGGTGATGCGACAGCGGCGCCGGTCTTCACACGGCAGGACCGGGGTTCAAGTCTCATCTGGGCCGTCCCCCCATAGTGAGGACTGACTATCCAACTATGCGGTACCAATAAGTCTAGTAAGCCAGAAATGGCAGGCATGACCTAAGAGGTCGTTAGGCCAAGAAAGAAGAAGAAGAAGCTTGATGTTATTCATAGAGTTTCAAACGGTGAAAATCTATTCAAATGTAAAGTGTTTTATATGTTTTTTTTTCTATCTCATGCAATAGGTACAATGCACTTTTTGAATACCGCATATTGTAGAACATAGCTTAAGTTAAAATGGAACCCTGGTAGATTTTTGTTATTTCGTCCTTCTTTAAGCTTACAGATGAGAGATTCATGGACTTATTTGAAACATTTTTGACTAACATGAATGTCTTTACAAAGAAATTTATGCACGGCATGATCCCAATTATATAAAAATGTACCAGAGTTCAAAGTATTAAGCATTCAAATTTAACACTTTTTACAATTTTGCATACTGAAATGAATTTTAAACTCTTACAACACAACTCTTGACCTTACAACACAACTAAGTTTGAAACAAATGTGGTGCTATGTGCATGTATAACATAACAATATTATTGGGTAACAAAACTATTCGTAAAGCTAACTACTTTTCAACTCACGATGAAGAATATTTTACTGGAGCTTTCTCAAGGATGTTTTATTTTAATGTTTAAGGATACTACTGTAAACTATACTGTTTATTACTTTACAGAATTGTATTTATTTTAAAGTAGAGCAGAATTAGTAGAGGGCGGCCCGGTGGTGTATTCGATAGCGGCGCCGGTCTTCACACGGCAGGACCGGGGTTCGAATCCCGGCGGACCACCTCGCCGTACGCAGGACTGACTATCCAGCTACGGGTAAAATCTAAGTCACAGAGAGCTAGCAATAGCAGGCCAAGACCTCACGAGATTGTAGTACCAAGGAAGAAGAAGAGAAGAGCAGAATTCATTTCTTCCCAACTAACATTTATCAAATCCCAACAATCTTTTAGCATTCCTGTTTACACATTAACCGATTTAAAATTTCCAATATTAAATCAATATTAAATTAAAATATTGGATATTATTATGCATAACATCAACTTCGATTATATTCATAGCGTCATGTCTACACATTAACCGATTTTCAATTTCCTATACTAAATCAATATTAAATTCAAATTTAAAATATTCTTATACATAAAATCATCTTCGATTATGCTCATAGCGTGGCATAGATTTGCGATGTATTAAATGAATTTACTTCATGTGTATTTACTCAATTTTATAGAATTTATATCAAACAAACATATACTTCTCTGACAACTTTAAAGACATGAAATTGTGATAAGGACAACGTTTTTATATTACCTCTACTAAGAAGATTTTTATTTGCAACGTTATAAAATATGACGATCCGTGTCTGAAGTGATGCTCTATGACCATCCGAGTTCACACTTATTTTAATCAATAAATTAATTTTGTTTTTTTTTCAAATTAGATTTACATAAACTTACACCTTTGCTTTAGAATTTCTCAGTCTGAGTGAACGGTCAATCGGCTACGATAGTAGAACTTACATAAAGCATTTGAGAAATCTTTGATTCGTTCGAACGATCAGTTCTCATACATTTGAGTATTTCTCAAGTATTTGAGAAAACTTTGATTCGACCGAACCATCATCTTATACGAAACGAATTTGAAAAGTGTACATTGGTTTAGTTGTCGGCACAATGCGATTCGTAAGCTTAATGTACACTTTCAATGTGACACTTCTTCAATTTAATTTTTTTGATGAAATTTCTAGGTAGTTACAAAAATTAGGATACTTTTATATAATTTCCATCTTTTCAACAAATCTCAATAGCTTTGCACATTAGGTAGAGAAGGCTATTTTAACTGAATTTAAACCTTGCCAAACAAATATTATTTTTTTATTTCGTTGTATAAAGTTGAAAATAACAATTTCATCGTACCGCTGTATTACCGTACCGTATTACTCACCGTGTATTTAATCCAGTCATTGTACCTAACATTTTTGCTACCACTGTTCGAGTTCACTAGATATCATCATCAGATTGTGATTATACGTGATACTGGTACAAACTATATACAGTTTCAAGAACGTGCATTAGTAATATTATTATTTCGATTTTTTTCTTTCGATGAGAGAGTAGTTATGTACAGTTATATTTTTAAAAAATGGAGTAAAAAAAAAATAACGTCAATATTTAAAGACGACCATTGAATTATTTCTTCAAAACATTTCAGCAATTTCTAGTTTTTGACCAGTTATTGTATAATTTGCCTACAAATGTATGATTAAGTTCATACTTTCATTAAGTGTTCCAAAGCTTCGAATTGGAATCTAACTCAGCAGACATATGATGTACGGCTTATCCTCTTTAAGAACATTCCATATTGAACTTTGCTGACGAGCTTCATCAGATGCAACGATTTGGAAATGACATTTGTTCAAGCCGTTGAACGATAAATTTATAGGAGCTCACTGTTCTTTACGGACATAGAAAAAAATCATCTGTAACAATACAAGAAATACCTAAATTATATGGTTGCCAACTCTCTCAATGGAATACTCGTCATTCACAATTATTTTATTTTCGCAATCATTTTATTCTAAGATATACTATATCACACTAAAGTGTGAATAAGTGTCGTGACAACAAATAAATACTATACACAATCAAAAATTATGAAAAATAGATTTTTATCAGAAGGTTAAAAATATTTAACGATGAATGGAAAGCATCAAACTTTTCATAAAAGTTGCTATTTTTTTCATATAGTATGACCTAGTTGTATTATGTACTTTGCTGTAAATTCATTTAGAAAATGGATTTATTGGCAACAATCATTATATTTATTTATTTATTTAAGCTCCATTATGACGGCAGTGAGCCGTATTTTTAACAATCATTATATCATCAGTTCAAAATGTAACTTTACGTTCACTAATTTTTATTCTCCTTACTCTCTCTGTCTTCTCTTTTTACTCCAAACACTCCCTACCAATTTTCATTCGTTTCATACGACATCCTGTAAAAAAGGAATGAAATTGGATAGGCGAATAGAGGAAGCGGCTCCTACAGGGCAGCAGCTACAAGAGCTTGGCATGAGGTTACGTTGCGATGATGCTAGCTCCGATCAGGTAAGTTTCTGCTCTGACAGTTCTGACCAGAAACATCAGAGATACTCCAATGTGGAATGGACACCAGAACTTCGATTTATTTCCAAACAGTCAAACTTCATGACATGGATTGTTTTTTCGTTGTAAAATTACAGGACGAGTTTTTGGACGAGGAACGATTAATGCTCGACCGATCGCCAGACGAGCTAGATTCCAACGACGGCGATATGGATGACCTGGACTCCGATAACGATCTGGGAGACGAACTAATGCACGCAACTAGTGATGGTGAACGTATCATTTATCCTTGGATGAAGAAAATACACGTTGCCGGTGTCGGTGAGTACAAAGTCCGTTTTTTTACATCGCATCGAAATCTATTAGTTTCTCATAACGTGGACAAGATCATAAGGCACCGGTATCTCCATAATGCTACACAACGATGTCAAGCTCTACTTGTTCTGCGATGTTTGATAAATTGGCTGCCTCCTTATCATATCGGTGAATCAATAGGCGTTGCAACCGATCAAACTACCGCAGCATTTTTCAATACGCACCTCCAAGCATTACCCGAGGCGTTTACAGTTTTCCCGAAACTCAAGTTTCAAACACACAACATTGAGGAATATTAATTGCTTCCAATTTATCATTCTTTTACCGGCTTTGTTCCACCTTGAGTATTCTACCGAAGCAGAGACAAGGTCAAACAAATTCAAACACTTCAACCCAAAACCAGCGAGAAGCGAGGGAACGAGTACATCATGAAAACCCTTAAAAATTTACAATGACAACATTTGACAGACAGGTTGCCCAAACAGTAGTGACGAATGACCTCTAACAGCTAGCTCATTTTTTTCTAATTTATTTACTACTTTAAACGGATAATTCTCTACTACTGTTACCTTGCGGCTAACGCCGCACTGCATGTCCTGCAGCGATGTTACGGTAACCACAATGGAGCTGGTTCGATCATTTACGGATCATTAGGAGGATCATCAATCTATAACACGAATATATATTTGTTAAGGTTTCTTTCAAGGATAGCACATGAGCTGACCAAACCATAACAAGCTATTGTTGGACATAAACAATAATAGTTGCTTTTTATCATACTGTACAAAATACTTTCCAGCTTAGAAGTCATGCAACAGTTTGACGGTATTAGTTTGTTCTCTATAATTCAACAACTTTGTAATAAATTTAAATGCTAAACAAAAAACCGGGTAGCCCTACACGTCAAAATACATATCAGTAAGCTATTAATTGTCATCACTAATGTGCTATCAACATGTTTCTTAACCTAAAGCCGACGTACATACTTGATGTAGCTGATGAGGCGATAATTCGATAAACCATTCCTTCCAAACAATCATTCCCATCCACCAACATGAACGTTCTCACGCCAAACAAGCTAAAGATTAAGTGAAAGTAAAACTTCTACACCATTTGGTCCATGCTCAGTGTGCTTCACAGGCCCTACTTCTTATTAAGCGTCAACACCTCCGGCTGGTAACAGAGGCATTCACAGTGTAGTAAACGTCGCCCGATACCTCCCGAATAATTGATAACAACTAATTTATCTTCTTTGTCGCTTTGCCGTGCTGTGATAGACACCGACAATGACACGATTGTTTTACTGGGTGTGAGCAGTGGGTGTCAGGAGTGATTTTGATTCTCGTTCAAAGTTGTGCCTTGTTTGTAAAATAGCATGTTAATAGAAACTGTATGTTTCTTCACGCTACACCATTATAAAATCACAGTGCCTTATTTCTAGTAATTGTTCGTTCTTTGTACTAATGGAATACTATACAAATATTGTTAATAGCTTTACAATTTGCTCAGTACTATCAGCAATGAACACTGAGTGTTCGTCCAACTGTATGCTCAATCCCTAGCTTAGCATCAACATGAATCGAGCAATTTTGTTTTCGGAAGTAGTGTTTTTTACAAGGCAGTTTGTATCATTGATGGAAAAAGATACCAGTTTGTAGTGGTGTATCATTTTTCTATCTGCTAGTCAAACTTTTCGAACTCTAGCATCACTAAATGAGCTCATCGTTTCCCAAAGTCCACTTAGCGCTTCACGAATTTCGGATGCTTCAATCAAACTCTTCTACAAGTTGGGTGGGGGTTGTTTCAAACGGAAAGATAGAATAACAAGCGCTCCGGTGCTGCTGTCAAAAAGTTTTCTTTGTTTGGGGCTACTTTGTGATGAGCTGAGGAATATAAATTGAAGTTTTTACATTACTTTTCTGACAAGCTGCGTTTCAGTCAATCATTTTGCCATGACAAAAAGTTTGAATCGAGTAAGGGGAGCAGATGTACACTGGAAAAAGAAAACACCAAAATCTATACCTCAAGCATATTATTACAATCGATGGCTGGAATTTTCACAGACGTTCACGGAATGAAAAATTTCTACTTAATTTTTAGTAAACATTGACACATTTTTATTGATTTTTTATGTCTTGGAATCTGCGGAATAAAAATAAATTTATTTTTAAATTATTCTATACTATGCTATATGCTTTTCTTTTACATATAATATAATAATAGCTTTGAGAAAAATGTTAATAGCATATTCTATGTTGGGAATATTTATTTCTGTTAAGTTCTGAACAGTCAAAATGGAATGTTTACTGTGTTGTGCTCTGTTTGACCAGTATGAAAATACAACATTTTCATTTTTGCCTCATATTACATGATGTCATCTTGCAATCCAGACAAAGGTTTATAAAGACCCTGCCGTGTTGTATCATTGAAGTTGTGTTATTTTAACTCATTATAACTCTACTGAAAATACTCATACTAAACTAACATTTTCATAACTAATATCAACCAGAAACTGTATAAATTTTAATAATCTGTGTAAAAAGAAAAACAAAACATAATGTACGATTTGAAGCAACGTTTTAACGAAAACTGGTCTTCCGTGATGGGGGCAGAGAATGACAAACAAAAATAGAACCCACGAAAACAAGTAGCTATCAGCTGTGTAGTTATCGATCGTTGGGGATCTATTACATGGTTGTGTTATTTCAACCGTTCATTTTTCTCCTTCCGCTCTCTCTCTCTCTCCTTCTCTCTCTCCTTCTCTCTCTCTCTCTCTCTCTCTCTCTCTTTCCATCTATCATTCTCCCATTCTCACTCGTGCGCATTTCAAGAGTAACCAGAAAAGCTTAAACGAAAACCATCCATAAACGGATAAAAAACATCCAAGTTGCTGCGGAACAAGATACCAATACGTCAAAACCGGACTGCTTGTCGGTCTGTCATCACCCACCCAAATGTTGAATGACGACAAGGTTGATTAAAAGAGGCTTCGAACCTAACCCGGTTCTGAGGGTTGCTGGTTGGACTCATCATTCCACCTGGTGACGATGCGTTGTTTGCTGCTCCGTCGGCACACTCATTCAAGCGATACCGAGGACTAGTCATGCTTTTCACAATCCCCGTCTGTACCGTCCTCTCAATGTCAGTGAATCGCGCCTACTGCCATAACCGGTATCGTTGTTTGCATCTGCTAAACAACAGTGTGATGTTGCGTATTTATGAATAGTTGAATCGTGGTGTTTAGGCACGGCTTCTCATCGCGTACTGAAACGCTGTTGACACCCGTTCTCTTTAAGTTTAATTCTTGTGTACAAATAAATCATAACAATTGTTGTTTGTTGCAGTATACACTTAACCGAGTCCAAAAATTGCTACTAAAAGTAAACTTCTACTTCAGTTCTGATACTAAATAGATAATACTTTTGAGATGATTATGTTGTTAATTACATTTGTGTTATAATTCTTTATCTATTTATTATTTAATTAAAATGCTACTTTTCTTTCCATGTAACATCTTCTGCCCGTAATAGGTTGATACACTTAAATTATAACAAGACATAATACTTTCAATAATGAGTGTGTGTGTTTATTTTTCTTATTTATTTCATCAGACTTTACTTTTTGTTCTTACGTTCTCTACCGAAGCTGGTGATAAAGGGCAATTTGTTACGTGCTTCCATTCCATACACCTTGTCCTAAGAGATCCGCGATTCATTAGGCTTCCTTTCAATCGGTAGTTACGTCATATGCATTCAATGCGCAAGCCTACATAAAGGTCTGACAATTTCAATAAGTGCCAAGAGCACTTCACGTCTCGCGGATTTCATTTGTGAACAATTAACCTTGATGCATGTATGACCACCACATTTATTGCCATCCAACCGGACAGTATCTCTTGCTTGTGCCCGCAATCTTACCTGTAGCCAAATTGCATTCATTTCAAAGGCAGCCCTACAGGAAAACCTACAAACAAAGGTACAAAGGGTAAAGGGTTAGTATGATCGCGCAGGAATTGCACGTGACATTCTAAGAAACTTGGCTAAACACTCACCCTGCACACGAAAGCATGCGAACGTTGCATTTGAAAAATTCTTGCAAATCATTCTGCTGTGTCCGGAGCTATTGGCACAGATCTTTTTTTTTGTCTCATGTACCTGTATTTATTTTACCTCCACACAGGGTTCGGAACACTGGAACAGAAAAGCAACATGCCTCACAGTGTCTGCCGCCCTTGTCGATGTACTCTTTATTCTTTGTTTTATTCAATGAAATACTTCGCGGGTGGTACATGTAGTTAAACTAAACGAAGAAAATGCTATGATAATACCAGTAACATCATGAACACTCTTTTCATCGCTGATCGCTGATTGATGATATAAAGGACAGTTGCTGCGATTTTCATTACATCTATACTTGGTTTTCCAACACTGCCAACTGAAACAAGATTTTCTTTAAGCTTGCATTTAATAATGAACGTGGCCGTAACAACTTTTCAATCACGATCCCGCTTCACAACTGCAGTCGGATTCTTGACAATACTGCACCGACACTGGTACAGAAAAGCGCAACGCTGCATAAATTGCAAGTCATTCGCCTCAATATAGCTGCATACTTCACTAGACTAGCACCCTACTCCCAGCAGCGTGTCTGTGCTATTTCTAAGCGTAATAACATCAATAATAATTGCCTTAGTGCTGAGTACCGCGGTTTTGCAAACATTTTCAATCATGCAGGTCTTTGTGACTTGAACCTTGATGTAATGTAGATAACTGTGCCAAGGTGCTTTCGTTTGAATCAAGCCCTCTAGCAGCTGCTTTCCTCCTCGTCGTCATCCGGTAGAAGCGTCAAGAAGTTTTGATCACTTTCTCCGTCCATACATCTGATTTCATCATAGTACGCCTTCCGGTGGGCATCACCCTCTTTAGGTTCGATCGAGCTTCTGTTTCGTTTTGGTTACTGTGTACCGCTAAATTTTATGACGATACATCATCCAACGTGCTTCGTATCAAAAATCGTCAAAGAATGTTTCGTATTCCGACTGGCAACGAACTTCTCTATGTCACTGCTTCCTGAGCACAGCGCGACCAGGGAGTTACTTTCAGGGACTATAGCAATGCAAAAGATTAATGATCCATCTGACGCGGCCTTTGGACACTTCAGCAATCCAAAACGAAACGTTCATCAGCACCATACGGACAGCGGTAGTATCGGTTCCTTCATCAACCAGCGCTGACCACCCATGAGAAACATTGGTCGGCGTGCAACGGGGGCGTAATCTACACACGCTGGGACGGTGCTAAAAAATACAACCCCGTATCGAAACATCGACCTGTACAGGCTGAAGCCCTTTATTTCTCAGCCGCATGAGTTTACGGTGGTTATGTTAATGTTTCCGTTACCGATCGTGGGCTACACTGTTGACGCTTTAATAGCATGCAAGCCTTATCCGTTTGTCCTTTTACTCCAAAACTGGGATACCTAATACTTGTAGTAGCATGAAATAATTGCTAGTAGCACAATTTCGTGATCTCAAGCACATTAATTACAACACCGGATGCTCGAACGCTTGCCATACAAAGCAAAACAGATCACTCTGATAAGGATCGACAGAATCAACGCAATAGCTACGGGATCACCGTGGCATCCAGTCAAATCCATACTGGAGCTTGGGAATTCCTTACCATTGTAAAAAAAATACTAAAACTCGAAAATTTTCTTTTGTTCTTTACAAACCATTTTAACTTCGATGCATTCCCGTTTGAAAGCTTCAGTCGTTCGGAAAAGCCAAATCGTCACAAAGCAAACGTGGACGCCCTAGTGTGTTAATGATTAATTATTATTTCTTCAAACACATACAGATGTTCTTGCACGATGAAGTTAAGGGATACGGATACGGAGGAAGCGAGGCAAGCTGTAGAAATTGTAATTTATAATGTATCAGAAAAACAGAACTCATGTTGTTATGCTAGAGCAAGTGAAACAAATCATTGACCACCCCGTACTACTGCTGTAGTTAAGCATGTAAATTGGTAGTTTATTGAGAAAAAATCAACGACACTATAAATTACAAAGTGAGTTTTTCATTCAAAACTTATGTCAAAATCTTCTACACTTTTTTCAAACGGCTGATAATAGGTACAAGAGATAATCACAGAAATCAGAAGTCTGGAGCAGTGAATACGTTTTCCACCAAAAAAAAACGATAGAGATCCTCGTTTCTAGCCTGCTGCCTGATCGCGATCACACGGTCACCCAATTGATAAAGGATGTATTTCTGCTCAACCAAAACACCTCCAGGGGTTTACTGCTTTTGTTTCTTTCTTGCCATGCCGATCCTCCCTACGGCGGCTTCTAGTATTTTCTTCCACCAACTAATAAATTGCCCCCCCAATGAGCGATCCAAAGAAACGGTGGTTCATTTGGTATTTGCAATGCCATGTGTTCGGTGATGTCAGTGAAACATTTTCTCAGAGAACAGCAGGACAACAGACAGCATGAACGGCAATTCCAGCACGCAGGCACGACGATGGGGAATGTCAGATACTTTTCATGTCAATCAAGGGGAGCTTTGTATGTCTTTCAATGGCAACTTGAATAGACAGGCAGAGTGATGGGTTTCAGAGGCTTTGGAGGTTGATAATCCATTGTTCTCCAAGCGCTTTATCCCTGCATGTTTCGTTACCATCAGCCAGAATTTATCCACAAAATGTTTCCTATCTGCTAGTTTGATTCTTTCTTACTTCCTCCCTTTGTACATCTATCCATATATGGGGAGAAAATAGACAAACTACCAACCAAATCATTAGCACCATCAAAACCATACACGCTAAAGAAACCAGTTTCATCTTTGCCAGATTTACTGTACTTAGCGCGCGCGCCATCCTGATTGTGTGATAACGCATACAGGTTGTCCGTTATTATTTCAATTAAACCATCCCATTACCCAAATGTGTTACATCCCATTTTACTCAAATATCTCGAAATCCAAAATCTACGTTTTTCACATCACCCCATCACCCATTTAACACTACCTAACCTTCGGTCCACCTGTTTTTGTACTGTTTTCTCACCAGCTAATGGATCGTTTCAACCAGGCATGGAACCAAAGCGTCAACGTACCGCCTATACCCGTCATCAAATACTGGAGCTGGAGAAAGAGTTTCACTACAATCGTTACCTTACACGACGAGAGATAGCGCACACGTTGGTACTTTCCGAGCGACAGATCAAAATCTGGTTCCAAAACAGACGGATGAAATGGAAAAAAGACAATAAGCTACCTAATACTAAAAATGTACGGAAGAAAACCGGTGACCAAAGCAAATCGAACGCGAGCAGCACTACCGGACAGTCTGGCAGCGCAAACAACCAAAAAAAAGGCCGAAAAGCCAACGGTTCAGCGTTAAGTGCAAAATCCAAACATCAACAACCAAATCACCAAAGCGAAGTAAGTATAATGTTTTTTCCACACCGGGTTTTCACAACTTCAAATAGCGTTTCGACACATTTTCAAATGAATCGAGCTTAAACCATTTATGTTTCATTTGTACTTATTTCATTTTATGTAGCAAACAATGAATATACAAATGAATATAACACGTTATAATCGTTTTACGTAAGGATTTTTTTCTCACACTATTTTCCAATTGATTATTCCATTTTTATCAGTGCCTTCGGACGGATAGTTTAGAAAGTATGACGGATATCCATGGTACAATGGCGACTGGCAACAACGGATCATCGCAATACAACTCATCTGCTGATGTCAACGGTATACTACCACTGGCAAACGGAACAAGCGGGACCAACGGCTCTGGTAACACCATGCATAATGACCATCTTTCACAGCACCAACAACTGCAACAACATCAACAGCTTCAACATCAACAACATCACTCTCAATTGAACAACCAATCGTCAAACAATAACAACAACAGCAATGCTACCAGCAATATGAACAGCGTCCAACAACATTCTGTCGCCATAAAAAATGACTACGATCTTACAGCATTGTAGAAAAATCTCAAAAAATCCATCACCATCCATTTAGCTTTTAGCTTTTGTTTCAGTAATGGATATTATTGTACGCATCATTTTGTTGTTGTTTTGTGTTGAGACTAAAATTTCGACTACAACATCGTATCGACAGTTAAGGTACTTCGAGGTCTCGAAATCGCAACACGGGAGATGATCATTTTCCTCATGTTTAATTTTTTTTATTTTAACTTATTCCACAATGCAGTGCTCAAGAATGATTTCAATTATAATGTGGTCCTAGAAATATTTTCAAATGCAGATTGATAGGATTAACTTTAGAAACAGTACCGGAAATTGCAATGTTTCAACTGCAATGCAATTTGTACAGCCATGATGTATTTAGCTATTAATTGTAGGTTGTCAAAAAGGTATCGGATGTTTGCTCACAAACTTACACAAGTTACACCATATACAGCTGGTGAGACAATTGCAATTATGCTTCTAGTGGTATGTGCTACGAGGCATAACTATTGTTCGTAAGCTGGTAGACGGAACGATATGATAGGACATTTGGAGAATGATCAATGAGGAGCGCAATCGGATATAGATATAGGTTGTTTACATAGGCATGTGAACGCAACGGTCGAGACATGGAGAAATAATTAGTAAAGAATTAATTTTTTACAAGATTTGAGACTCATTGGTGGAGGTTGGATAAGAGAAGGAATCTGTAAGTGCAAAATACTCATTGCTTGGAACGTGGTGGAAAACATTCCTGTTTCATGATTATAGGTAATTTCTATCATATCCAATCGACACCAATAATCATACAAATTCGGATGAAACAGTGATTTAGTTGTGTAAGTAAATTGTTAAACTAAGCTCCTTCTGTACATAGTCGTCCGTAAAAGTGGAAGGGAAACAACATTAATCTCTGTAAGCAGCTGTAAACTATTTCAACCAAGAAAGATTTTGTCTATGTATAAGATTTTGTACATTGACTTCCATTTGCATTGTTTTTTTTTACTCATTTGCACTATGTGCCATTTAAATGATTATTGATTGCACCTCAAATTTGATTCTATATTGGCTTCATCTTACTTTGATGTTATGGTATGTACAAATCGATCTCCTTCTTTGGTTGTAAATAATTGTCATAAATGAATGAGTATAGCGGTTAGCCAAATAAGTGCCGGGTGGCGCGGTGCTTGACATCAGACATCATGAATGTAAGAAGGTGAATAAGCTTTAAATATGTTTTATTTTTTAACTTCAGGTCCAGCTATGAGTTGTTTTTCTCTAAGCCAGTTTAGTTCATCTGTACGATTTACGTAATTTCAACGGACCGTAAGTTCATTTGCAAACGCAACAGTTTAGGCAACGATTGAGCAATCCCACAGAATGTTAGAGCAAAGTTTTCTGAATATGTCCTGGTTGCAGCACCTAACTTTATACAGACAGAACTGCAGCTTCAGGAAAGCACATAAGCAGTGTATACATGTACATGAAACATCCTTTTAGTAAACAAATTATTTGTTCAATTGCGTTGTGTTCTGTTAATTTATCTAACTCATCTAACTCATCTGAAGTTGTTGAAGCCTATATGATCATTTCCACATTCCCTGATTTGGTACATTGTTTTAATAAACTACACTTTTTAAGATAGATGGCATTACTGCGGTTAGGAAAAGTTGTTTGTATGTTTTCGATGATTGTATGAGATATGAATAACAAATTATAAATAAAAAATCAACAACATGGACTGAGACAATGACTTCAACCGAGAGATAAGGCATTGTCAGAAGTCAAACGGGGCTTTCCCTCCCAAATAGTTTTGTTCGATGTATTTAAGCAAACGCTCGCTTTTATTTTAATGTGACAGTGGGACATCAGCCATAGCTCTAAGATCAGCCATTGAGTACTTCCGAGCAGGAAGTACAAGCATAGAATTAAGTAGCTGCTAGCAAAAACAAATAAAATAAAACAATCATAATTTAACACACAGTTTATTCCATTTTCCCTTCTGTAATTTTGCATCGAATGCAAATTCATCCTTTTACGCTTTCGAGTAAATCTCCAGGACTACCGTTGTGCATAGCATTCTCAACAGAGTTGGATGTCCGAAACAATCTCGGTTCGTGCACAACATCAATTACAGTACTTTTACCCGTTTTCTACTCTGCTTTCATCTTTGGTTTCATCCGTAGTGTATAATTGCAACGGTAGCAATAAACGACCATCCGAACGACAAAGAAAACAAACAGTAGTCCCAAACCTTAACTGACCAGTGTCCTACGGCTGTTTCAACCCTTTGAAAAAGGATTAGCAAATTCTAAGAATTGGTTAAGCCTTTGACTTTTCGTGCCAATGTATCATCATAAATAAATAGGGGATAATATCGTTGGCGGAACGTTCCCGTTGGAATGCCTGTTGTGAGCTGCTGGACTCCTACTCAAGCCAATGAAACTTGTCTCACGGCACACTTCAATGCGATTAAAGTCCCTTTTGCTGTTTCTTACTGTTTTACAGGTAGGTGCAAGTTGTGTCCCTTCGCCTAATTACAGCTAAACAAATTCAGTGTAACTGAGCTGGTCAGCAACATCACATATCATTTTCAGTCAACTTGGCGGGAGACATTTCTGCATTTTATATTTCAAACCCTTTCCTTCAAAGATTCGTAGAAAATTAAGCACGAGACAGTTTTCCTACTGTGTCACTTTGACGCCGCCGACGGTCGGTTTTGTCTTTCTGTTTGAATCCTAACTAATAAAATGGTGTGTTAGTCCGTGCAAATGTGTGTTGGAAATATGATTTCATACCGAATATCCTTACACGTGTACATAACATTTATAACTTATACAGCGTATAAAAGATCACAACTTGTCAACTGCGTGTAACATTTCATAAATACGTAATTCTTCGAATCCAGCTCAATATTTACATTCTACCGCATGAAGACAATGCTACATATCGTAGTCCTGGTCTCTCTACCTGTTTCGTGTAGGAAATACGAACATCCATCAAAACATCATGAGAAGACACGTATGGAAATACACACAATCCAGCTAAAGTCGACCAACTTTCGATAAAACCCCAATGATGTGGAAGCCTGAGCTACAGTCGTTTGGATGCTAGGAAAGTCAAGAATGTGAATGATGTCGACCCTTCAAGAGAAGCAGCACACCGCTTAACCGCGACGTTCCGAGGAAAACCCCCTCTAATCTTACACACTTTGCTGCACACGGTTTTCATTTTATAGGGGTTGCTAAAGCAAACATTTGTCCATGTTTCACATTTCTCAAACTACATATCAAATTCGCTTTGTGTGTATAACGTTTCCCTTCTTTCTTCCATTGCTTTTGTTCTCACTTTCAAAGGAGATTAGACGCCATTTTGTAATGTTGCGAGGAAACTCTTGAAAACCACACCCCTGGCTGCTGATCGCCGGAAAAACGTATCTCTATGTCCTTTTCTATGGCTTTTTTTTCGGAATAAACATTAAAATTATTCGCAAAAATATAACTGAATTGAAAACATAACGTTTACTCAATAAACTAGTTTTCCTATTACAGTTTTTGCTAAAGTTCAACTTGTTTTGTTAGTCCTCTTTAAGCTATCCATAATCAGTTAGCGCTGAAAACTCAACTTTTTTAAAATTTGGACTTCGCTCGATGTATTTTCTACTCACCAAAAGTTACGTTTAACCCAGAACACCGTTTCAACTAAACCAATGTGTATTTTAGTGTTACAGAACCATTGCCTCACAGCAAAACATTGCGTGAGTATTTAATTCGGCTGGACTGGATAGCTGCAAACTTTGCCCAAGAGACTCGCGTACCATGAAACGATGATATTTTATGATGAAATTATACCTCCGAGTGCATTTTCCTTAATCATTCACTACCTGAATATCTGCGTGTCGGTCGGTGTGTCCGTCTGTTCGTCTGTATTTCTGTCTGTCCGTCTGTCTGTTTGTATATCCTATTAATCGTAGCGCATGAAACCGCTCTCTAAACAAACAGTCTGACAAGGTACAAGCAGTGCGTGCAGTGGATCAAAGACGTGTCATTAACGAATTAAAACATTATAAATGTATTATCACTGTGTCATGCAATCTTCAGTTTTTCGGCTCAGCAGATCAGACTGCCTATCAGATGGGTAATTTCTATCGCAAGAAGCACAGCAACCATAATCACACGTGAAGAAGAGACTTATCAACACCACTTTCAACCCAACGGTCATCTGCCCTGCTACTGGGCAACGATTTGGAAGGCTAGATGGATTCTCCTGGGAAAAGACATAGCTGTCCACGACTAGAGAACCGATGGCTGGGAAGTGAAAGAAAAAGGCTGCCAGTTTGACCGTGGGTGAGATAAGATTAATGTTTTTGCCTCAATTTCATATAACACGTATCCATGAGACCGGTGTCAATGAAGATTTTCTCACCTTCAACGAAACAAATGGATTGCACGAGATCTGCAGTACACTTCGGTTTCGAAGTAGTCATCACGGCTGGTCCTGTGTTTTAAATGCGTAGTGCTCACTCTATCAAACTATTCGCAAATGTCGCACTGCACTGATACTGTAACCATTCTTCGGATCGGAAACCTAAAAATCAATACAATAATGCTTCTACTTTGTAGTCACACAGGGTCCGCTTCATGGTAGGGCATCCAAAACCAATCAGAAGCAAACGAATACTTTGAACGGTCGAAATTATGCGGAACCGTTCGGACCAATCTGGCTAGTTCTCACCGCCGGTTGCTTCTTTCTAGTCTATTCGCTAAACTCAACGCTCGTACGCTCTACCCTCAATCAAGGGCACACCGAGCACAGTTTCGAATAGGGCGCAAGAACAGAAATCTATTTGTGTTTACTTGCTTTCTTGCAATTTGATTAATGATCACACTTCACATCACATTCTTCAGCTTGCGCTCTCGTCGTCCTCGCTGCAGACATATGCCTCCCTCTCGTGCAGCGCTTTCTTTTTTGCGTTTCAAGAAAGGTCCTCTCGGGAAAGGTGCCTTTTCCACGATCCAGAATGCTAGCTGAAGCGGAGAAAACTCGATATAATAACAACAAAATATAGACCCGTGTTGAACCAAAAAAAAACCGTATCCTTTCAGATCAGGCAACGATGCCAAGAACAAAATGGAGTAGACGATGTATGAAAGAAATAAAGCAGGAAGTGGACATAAGTAGGAACGTTACAGAAAAAAAAACTACTCTCGTCTGTCAAAGACAGCGTTTCCGTTGATACAAAACTGCTACCTAGCAGCTGAACGCAATGTGATATTACGAGCTTATAGAGGTTATACCGAGAACACATTGCGCGTACTTATTTGCAGACGAAATTAAAAGCATAACGCATATCATATTTGCGACCTGCAACACAAAATTATAGTTTTTTACATCCAACACATTTACATTTACATCCCTTTACTAAAACGCTTCTGCTTGCTTATTATTATTATTATAACGCTTTATTCAAAATACTTGTCTCGTCTGTGCATCCTTGATATTCTCTCCGGAATAATCTTATAGTAACAACAACTTCAATAATACAAAGGATAAAGATATTCAATATTGAGTGAAGATTGCTTCTGAAATAAGCAGAATGTAAAATCTAAAATAGCATTTAATGTTTCTAAATTTAACATGTCCTAGCAACAAATTCAATTAGCAACAACGCTAGATCCTCTCTAAAACGTTAAGCATTTAAATCTTTTGAAACTCTTCGTGATTTTCTTTAAATCACTTGAATGTTTTCTTTTGATTTACTATGATAAAAACGACCAAAAATAAAAAAAAACAGCACATTTGGTAAGAAAAGTAGAATAAACGCTAATACAAAGGTTACTTAATATTGAATTGCAAACCGATACTTTTTTACTACAACAGTTATTTCAAATGCCATTTTCACGAATGAACGAAACGTTCAATTTGACGAAAGTTTAACGCTGTTTTCCACACCAGATTCAACGAATGCGAGTATCGAATTCATCCAATTTCAACGAACGTTTTCTCAACGAACATTCAACGAACAATCATACGTAAAATTCAAAACGAGAAAAGTTTCATCGATTTTGACGTTGTATTGTATAGCCTCAGGCGTAAGCGTAATCTTTTCGTCGAAACCTTGCTTTCAGTTTCTTCCTAAATGTAGGCTAACAACGAGTGTAATCGTCTGGTAACGGCGTTACATCATGTTACATGGCGTTGAGGACCTGTTTTTATTCGTGATGTTTCGTTAGTGTTCAGGGCATGGACATGCCGTACGTAAGCGGTGCCCGGATAAATCGAAAAGATTTTCAACGTTACACTAAAATGATTTAATTCGTTCAACGTTGTTTACGATAAGCATAAAATTGTCTTTTTTATTTTAGCATTTATTTTCTCTGTGTGTCCTTATTCTCTATACCTAGGTATCATCTCTTGCATTTTTTATGTATGAAAAATTATTTTTGCTTATTGTTTTATTTATTTTGTTCCAACTCAACATTAAACGAATGGTTTATGTACAATTCGGTATGTGTGCAATGGTGTGACATGGTGAAGCCTTTTTGGATAGATCTTGCTCCCTAGTCTCTGTAATGTTCTTGCTCGTTTTGTGGTTCTCTAACTCTCTCGATTTATATCGCTACTGAACGGTCGAATGAACGGTAAAGCTCCTGGACAATCGAGCCTTTTGTTAGACGATGTTCCTTCGGCGACGAGATGTCTTGGACTAAGAGGCCCTGGACAGTCGCATACCTTTGTTTTGTTTCTGCGTTTTATCCGTCAGCTACAAAAACTAAATCTTTCTAATAAACCGGAATCATATTTAGATTATTCGATTTACTGATGCATGTTTGTATATTCCTTCTTATATATTTTTTGCTGCCTCTCCATTTTGGCCACATAGTCATTGAAACAGCTTCAACGTATGGGATTTACCCGATATTTTCTAATGGTTGATGCTGATGGCCGTTAGGTAGACACGAAGTCGCTAATACAACGAATATCTTCTGATCGACCTAATTCTTCGACCTTTTGACAGGATTTGCCCTTTGCTTGTTTTAAGCTGTTTTTCTAGATAGGAGCAGCAATCTCTGGTATACAATAGTATAATATTATTATCTTCGTACCTCATGTGACCTTGTTTACTGAAAGCCCTGAAAGACACAGAAGTGCAGGAGTGCTGAAGTGAAGAGAGTGTTTCGTCACAAACATGTATTGCATCCGCACCTGCAGATGCTTTTACGGAACAGATGGAGCAGATGTTACCAACTACTTCCATCTTTAAAACGATATAGAACCTTTAACCCAACACTAGTTTTGTTTATAAAACATTTATTTACAATCGTGAATATAAATAGGGCAACAATAACATTACATTTAAACATTTAAAACAAATAATTGCGAAGGACTTCTAAACGCCGCACATCGAACGAAAAACGAGACGATATCGAACAGCCTGAAATCACGAAGCTAATGACACTAGTGACGCAGTCAAACTTAGTATGTTTACCACTGGTTTAATAAAAGAGACAACATGTTCATTAAGTAGAAAGCACATCATGATATAGATGATCTATTGTACTTTCTGATGTGTCTGCGCGTACGTCTCCTACTCTAGTCGTCTGTGGACGCACACGCGAACACACACTTTAGGCTTCGCGAAAAATCGGTTCCGCTAACATGATGCATCTTGCTGGGGTTGGAACCAGCGTCTTGATCGTCCAGGTGATCAAAAAAATCTGGAGGAAATTTTCCTTACTGGAATGTTGGAGACATCGAAGCCTTATTTTGGGTAGGGGAACTCTCGAAGACGTTTTCAATTAGGATGGATATTCTCCAAACCTGGCGGTTCAAACGACTCTGCTCCGTCGAGATTTGTCGCTTTATTTATATACTGTTCTACATTAAGTTCAATATACTTAAAAACCGTTAGTCCGTTGTAGTGTTAACATTTTCTACTGTTTTCGCATGGTTAAATCGTTCAATAAATTTCTGGTTGGAGACAAAAGCGTAAGGCGTAACGATAAAGTAAACCAAAGTTTCCATTTACATTTGGGTGTTAAACGGGCTGCGTCTGTTTGTTGGTTCAAATAGTTTTTTTTTGTCTGTATGTAAAGTTGCTGGGTGTATAAATTTGCTTATAGTGTTTTTTTCCCCTATGGAGACAAGAGCGTAAGGTTATTGTTGCAAACAACCTTATGGGGTATCTTAATGCAATTTTTTTCTATTTGATACGTTTGGATGGGTTCGTTTGTTTCTATTTAACTGCTGACTAAACTGTCTTTCTGGTTATCGAGTTGCATCGCGCTGCTCGTTAGTCAAGTGCGCTGGTCGGTGCTTCAATGCTTGTGCTGTAACGGATGTTTGGTTGAAATTGCTAACTATGCGATTGTTACATTCTTTGATAAATATTGTTTACATTGCTTCCATCTTTTTTGCGTTATGTTTTTGCTGTCGGGTATTAACCTGATGTCCTAGTTTTGAATTTAACGGGTGTTATGCTATATTGCGAGTTTAGTTTAGAATCTGTGTGATATACGTATAGCATTAAACATGCTACAAGGCTACGCTTTTCACATTTATTTCATAAGCAACATTAAAGGACGCAGTCGCTGCGCTATGATAGAAATATCATGCTTTCAAACGCCTTATTTTTTATTATAATGCTTCTGGTCAATCACTCTTATCCCGACTCAGGTACGAGTTCGTCCAACTACGCATCCTTCCAATTGGATTCCACTTTCGCATTGGAACATTATGTTTATTTTTAACTTAAAAAAATAAATAACTTGTTATTTAAGCAAAGTAAAAAGAAAGACAGAGTTCAATGTTTGCCCATCATTCTTCAATGTGTGTGTGTATTTTTTTCTACCATTCTACTTGCATTGTTTTGACCGCATCTAATCACACATTTAACGTGATGCAAAGATTGTAACAAACCAAACCTGTATAGAATGTATGAATAATTGTAACTGGTATTCTCGATAAAATTTCCAATTCAATGGAAATCAAAATATTATTACACTCACATTCTGTAAACGTTTGTTTGGATTAAGGTTTATATACCTGTTATTTTAAATAGTTTCATACACACTACCTTCAGTCTCACATCACATCTCACGACAACCTCACATAGTTTTATTCTTTTCTCAAAGATACTTAACTAAAGTGCCCCATGACTTGTTTGTCGTTCATCGTAATCATTCGTAAACAACACAACATTACAAGCGCATTGGTGGTTACACAAACTATGACAATGGTGCAGATTCCAGAAAAATTGCTACATATATGTAATGTAGACATAACTAACTGACTAACATAAATTAAAGCATGTAAGCTCAAAGACTTCTCATTAGACGAATTGAAATTTATGATTTTTAGTGTTTAGTGAAATAGTATAGTTTAGTTAATTGTGCAACGAGTAAAAGCTTTAAAGAAAGACAAAAGGCTGACAAATATCATGGGTAAACTCTTCAAATGTGTAAGAAATGTGTCACATGCAACGTATTGTTTGTAATCTATCTTGTTTGTAACGTTATATTCTGTATCCTATCTTAAATGTTTGCCACCTTCACTGTGAAATTATTCAAATTAAATTATTGTGTACTGTAGTGTTGTAGTGTAGCGTTGTGCTTTTGCTACAGTGAGTCAATTAAACTTCCTAATGAATGAATTGAATCTACTATTCCCAAAGGGTTGTTAAATTTTCTGCGATTCGAATATATGTGGCGACTAGTAACTACCTCAAAGTGTTTTCAATTGAAACGACTCCCAAAAGAGTTTTTAAAGATTGAATAGCTTTACACCTCTGTTCCATGTGCCAACTACAATCAAAGACGATAGAAAAACAATTCCGTTGATGTGCCTTGGCCAATATTGATTAAAACTGATGTCACCTCTACTTTCAACCATTGTATAAACAAATTATGCCAGAATCTTATTAATACACGAATCTTATCAATACGGCCTTCAAGATTTATGAAAGGAACACATACAGTATGCATAAAACTTACGTATACAATTCTTAATTTTATTGATTTTACAAAACCACATTACAGACACAAAAAAACATTCATAAATTCCATGAACGCTTCTATGGTTCGATGTTTTGTTCGTTTGGGCGCTATATTTTTTATCGTTTTAAATTTATGTAATACTTCGCAGATCGCATCCTTATCGTCTTCAATGCTCCATTCAGTTAAGTTTGTAGGTAAACAATCATTTGGTATCGAAGATGGACGTAACCCCCTGTAGGAAAGGATGATACATCCGGATACATGAGACAAACTTGATGCAGCCGTTACATGAAATCAGATGTTGTTTAGTCCGAAATCTAAAAGTAAACTAAAAATATATTTGTAATTATTTGTTAATACATAATTAATTTATTAAAATATACACGCATATACAATTTAACTTACCTACTATGGCCAAGCAAATACTTTCGACGAATAATCAAGTATATTCCCAATTCAAATAAAAGACTTTTATTAGCCCAACATTTATCTTACCTTTCTGTTTGACGATCTGAAGATTGTTCACTCCGTGAGATACCTCTATAGAAACGAGCTTCTGATAAGTGTATATGAACCTACAGTTTTATAGTATTTCAACCCACAAAAGCCCGGAACTACAGGGTAGGTCACGGAGGAGCGCTTTTGTAATTATCATTGCTGTTAGGAACGATTTGTAACGAATCATATGTGGTAACATTATTACCTGTTAACAGTTAAAAATCAACGCATGACTTTCATTCAATCATCGGTCAATTGCTTACCTCCAATTCATATTTGATTCAATTACAAACACTCGTACCATCAGAGTCCTATCAGTTCTAATGTTCGTCAAATCCTTACATTCCAAGCATCCCTCATTTCCTTTTGGCGTCAGCGCGCACTCCCTTTGTAGCAGGACTTTTTTTGTAATTCCCACCCCAACAATCTGTAACGTTGGATGGCGTCCGAGCTATTGTTTCGCCGCCACTGAGCTTAATTAGCTCAGTGAGTGCTATCCAAATACGTTTCATTCATATTTACACTTCGATTCACGCTGTAGTACATTAATAAGTAATGAAAGAAACCTCTTTTTTCTTGAATCGAGATAAACACGACGGGTGTCTCGTGAAAACTCCTTAACTTTGATCCACTTTAGAATTGTCGTCCTTCCAAAAGCACACATCTTGCACGCAAAAAAAAGTTCGTAGTAGTTCAACCACTATCAATAATTTGATCATACACTAGTAAAATGTCTGAGCAAAACATTTTCACTGAATTTCTAGTCACAGAGCACTACGGTACGTGTTCGCACGAGGACGCCGCCATGATGTTGAATTTGATGCTGTGTAAAAAGAAGCTTCGCACAGAAGCGAGCAGAAGCAATCTCATCGTAAAGAGAAGTACGCAATTCGTATCCTCGAACCCTCGCACACATTTACAAAGATTTGCGCTAAACCAACACATGCAAGCATTTATTCACCCCAGCGGTTTCGGCGCTGCCGATCACTTCAAATCTCGTGCGCGCGACAGGACGAACGTATTTCCCTCCCAATAATTTGGGGTGCGGTTCGCTTTTCATTATAATTCCGCTCGGTGTGTAAAATTTTCATCTCAACAAACGACCGCCACACACTTCCATACTGTACCGTTTGTGCTTACGCACACATCTCAACACACGCGCATACCACCTTTTAATATATAAACGATTCTATGTAGATGCATGAGCCCTATCCAGGAGCGATAAAATTCTTCACACAGCAGCTAGACGTTACTTTTTTTTGCTGCTTTCCGTTTTGCCAAGGGATAGCATTAACTGTTTTTCCGTGCATCTTAGGATGAGAGCTCTAGTGAAAAGTATTGCTATTTGGAAGGACACGAACAAAGAACTGGCGGTATAAAATAACGAATCAAAGCTATTTTGTCAACTAAAAACACCACAGCACACATTATAAACGATTTTTGAAATACTGCCATTTACATATTCTACGCTTACATTTTCCCTTCACTATGCTTTAAAATTTTTCTGTAACGCTTGTATGATGCGCAAAACTTCAACACACACAAATTGTTGAAGTATTTGACTGTTTCTATCTCCCAAAAGTGGGACAAAGTACGAATAGAGCCATCCCACGTGCGTGTACCTATCCTATTGCCATGGAAAAAAATCTGTTAATCGAATTACCAACACCGCATCATCGTCTCTTGCCAAGGAAAACCAAAGTCTGGCGGGAAGCGTATCGGTGAAGGCGTTGAAAGGATATCACACTCAAAATGAATGATACAATCGTCACTCTTATGCCGTTAACGTTGTTCCCCCAGTTAAACTTTCAGCCAAATACTTGCCTTCTCATTCTTATCTACACACGCCTTTCCTGTTGTTCTAGCGACGCTACCCTGCTAACGAGCTATGTTCCGTTCGTCCGGATGGATTCTCTGATGCTGGAGAGTCCACCGACAGTATACGCACGCGCTCAAACTTTCACAGCTTCTGATTTTTTCCCCAGGTTCGATAGCTTCTGTTCTCACCCTACCCCCACTGTGAACGACGGTCGTCACCCGCAAGAAACTAAAGTGACAAAAAATTAACTGACAACCATACTCCAACTCTCCGAAAGATCTTTAATTCCATCGTTTCCATGGCATCGACACAAGTCTCTCTCGGTCGAACCATTCTCTAGCGTGACTGTCTTGCCTGTACATTTTAGGGAATATAGACAAGAGACGGATAACAGTCCACGAAAGCGCATGCTTCTTCGCTCATTACTTTTCTGTAGCAAATATCTAGAGCAGACAAAGGATTTCCGAAATCGGTCCGATTCATTGACTGCAAATTTTCCACGACGATCAATTTTTATGAAGAGTGGCAGAGTTTTCGTATGCATGTTTCCACTTGATTGTATCAACTTAACATTGTGTACATTGTTTACTGACTTTCTTGCATCATGTTATGTGGTTTTATATTGCATTTTACCACATTGGATGTTCACCAAGTTTTTTAAACACAAAATTGTGTCATTTCCACGAACTGTTAACTGTCTATGACGGTGAGATGAAACTACTCGTTAAGAAACGTTTAATAATCAGTTTGCACATACACATTGCATTGCATTGCAGTACAATTATTGATTTGTCGAAATACACTTTGCATAATTCTTTATCCTCTTTACTCTCATTTCCTAAGTCATTCCTTGCGGCATATAAAAAGTAACGTAAAAATTATACAAAACTCTTAATTTTTCACACTTTCGATACAATTTGTTTCTCTCTCACACACTTTGTTGTTTTTCTTCTATTTCACCCACAAAACAATGCAACCAACTTCAAACTCCGTCGCAAATTATTGTCTCAAAATTCTGCAGCACGCACAAGCACACGTGATGATGCATCCTGTTCCGTTCAGCATTCAATACTAACTCCATCTGACTTACTTTAGGGTCAACGTAGTGCAGGCACAGCTACAAAAAGAAACCAAAATGATTGATTGCATACACCGAAACAAACACTCACAAAAACTGCCTTTCGTTGTATCCTTCTTTGCTGCATCGGCACCAACAGATACCAACCTATACCATTCTATGGATGCATGGGTCTAATGATGCTGCTGCTGCTGCTGCTGCTCTCTATCTGTACATATAGGTATGCGATCCGCAACATATGATTTTGTCAATGTTTGTAACACATCATGAATGAAGCGAGACATGCACGCCGCATTTTAAAACGGCACAATCAAATCGAAAGTGAAAGCTCTGTATTGTAGTGAGCGTGACGGCAACTCAAACTTTGATAACTGATTGCTATGATATTAGTTAGACACGTTTTTGTATTATAGCTTGTTTTATTAAACTATTTATACATCGTCAGCATTACGGATTACCATGTGTGTTTTCGTATGTGTCCGTTTCTTACAGTGTTTGGAAACATTGTTTTATTTCTTGTACCGAAACCGTTTGTAAATATAAGAAAAACATAAACATTTTATTTTTTCATGGTCACTATCCAAACCGTTTTTGCAAGAAGAAAGAGCACTATATCATATGCCGGTGCCTTGAAGCAACAATCTTATGACTGTTTCTGTCTACAGCAATAAAAATTGACCTTCCCTCCTTCAGTTTGATGGCAGCTTTGTGCATATGGATCCTTTACCTGTACTGTTGGCATTGTGAAATCCGAATCAATACAACAACATTTTCTCCAGCCTGTCTGGTTTTCGTGCGGTGTAATATTACGGTTGTAATTTTGTTAAGCAATAGGGTTATGTTATTCATTTATGTTATAATTAATTTATGCGCGGTCTTTTTTTCTTCATTCTCAATTGCATTTGATATTATCTGCATCTAAATTTTGTTGAAGTGGAAGCTAAGCCATCAAACTTTCCATCAACTCAAGTTTACGATCCCTGGTATCAAGGCAAAAAGCCCTATTTGAAAGCTTTCATTCGTGAGAGCGCCATCTTGCGGGAAAAAACGCTTGCTCATGACACTATAGGCTTTTAAATTTACCTACACGATTATCATGCGTAAATAACATGTTGCATTGAATATTTACAACTTTTAGTTATTCATTTAAACAAACATTTCACAAACAAGCATCAGATATACGTCCTATCCGTCCTGATGCCTCATTTATTAATTAATATTTAAAATCATCGAATATAAAACGCTTTAGTTACTTTGGCTTATTTGTTAATAATTGATAATTGATTATTATTATTATTAATATAAATATTATTTATCAATTATTATTATTGTTTTAATTATTATGTGTTTTAAATTTTTTTTGTTAACCGTTACTTACTTAGCCTAATGGCCAGGACGTTCTATATGAATACAAAAAAAAGTCTTTACTTACTTGCTGTTTATTATAAAATTTAAACAGATCACAAGATACTTATTTATTTTCGAGAATGACGGCTTAACGCCGTATTATCACCGCAGTGTGTGATGATTAAATGTAATTCAATGAAGTAACAAGGTATTTCCTCCTTTTAATTCACCGTATCCCGGGCATGCTCGGTTGAGATCACAAGGTCATTGGAATAATTTTTCCCTCCTGAAGAATTTAAAGATATTTTATAATGAAAACGCAAAGAACTGGTCGCAATTGGAAAGCTGACGTGTAAAAGGATTCACGCGCGGCAGTTAGGTTCGCAATGGTCATAATCGACATTACATTCACGACCCATGACATTACATGAAACGAATCAGAGGAACCGAAATGGGATTTTTCTTGTCCAATAACTTTTACTTTTATTGTCAGTGTATTATACTTTAGAAAATCCCACTTCGAATCATAAAATAGTAACTCAATCCCAAATGGGCCGATGGCAAAGACCGTTGAAGAGCCTATTTTTACACAGCAGGAACATATATCGAATCTCGTCCTGTAACAATAATATATAATAACATTTTTGTATATTTGGATTTGAATGCAAATGTAACAATTCAAAACTAGTGTGTTTTTGTGTTGAGTAAATATTGTTTATGTCAACTGTTAAAGATAATAAGATTAAAACCCCTGCACGAAATTTGATGCTTAGAACGCTATCTTGCTGTAGAATTTCTAACCCACCAACCACCACCAACATAAAATACCCACCAACTCAACCTCCAGCTACATATGTACATTTACAGCATCTAACTAATGCTTATCGTCAAGCGACGAACTCATGTTTTGTAATAAATTCAAAAACTGATTAAAAAAGCTAAAAACGTTATTCTTAGGATAATCAAACTGCGCGATCTTGAGACCCGTCTTTGCGGAACGGTTACGGAACGCTTTTACAATGGATGATCGATCCCAGCTGGACCGTCCACTTTTACTCAGCGGGCTGACTACACAGTTAAGGATAAAATCTAATCAGGGAAGCCATATCGTTTTATCAAATCTATTTTCTCTAAAGAAGCTAGTTGGATTGAAACGACATTTAGAGATTAATACAGAACGAACAATGTCACATTGTGATAAAAATCTATTTTTGTAAACTAGGTTAACTAATATAGAAAATAATGCGAAACGTCATCGGATGATTCAACTTGCTTCCTAAGTAAAAGATACATTTTCTACGTGAAATTTTATTAAGTTTGATTTTTCCTGACCTAGCCCCCCACATAACCGAAAATTATAAAATGTCCTTTATGGTTTCATTTAAACAAAAATAACAAACACACAAAACTTTCATTGCATCCAGGCCCTTGCCCACGAAAAAACAAATCTCATCTTAAATAAATCATTCTCAAATTATGACCATTTGACACTATGCGCTGAAGTGAATTACACTTGCATCAATATATTTGCATCAGTCGATAGTGTAAAAAAATAATCCTACCCCATTCTTACCTAATCCCTCTGAACAGGAGGTTGATTAATATTAATGAAAAAAATTTAAATACAAATATTTGAACAGATTAGTTACATGATTTAAACTGATCTTAAATAAACTGATTTTACATAAAAATATTGTATTTGAATGGCTTTGCAAATATCGTGCTTTAGTCTGAAATATAAATAAATAAAAAAAAAAAAATGTATTTCTTTGTAATAAGCATTGATCATATTTTACATTAGGCTAATATGCCAGTACACAATAAGCATGACATAGTCCCTAGACCAAGATGAGATTATTTTACGACGCTTTTATAGAATAATAAGAAAAGTTTTGACACCTACTTCTCCTGTTTCTTTTAGAGCTATAATCACAATTATACTGGATGGTCATTGCTATGTACGGTTGGACAATCAACATGGGTCTCGCGTGCAAAAAACCGGCGCTACTGTTTTTGAAGACGATCCATCCTTTTGACACCATTCACCCAATGTTAATGCAACTTTCATTGTGATTGTTGCAAATAGTAAACATTTAATTGTAAAACTTTGAAACCATATAAAACTAGTATTATGTAAAATGGTGCTGTACAACTGTGTAACACATTACCAAAGAAGCTTACAAGCACCAAGTTCCCCTAGTCCCATCGTTCTAATATTTTCCACAGATTTGGATCGACATTTGTAACGTATTATTTGTGTCATAGTCCCTTAAGGCAGCTAACGCAAAGCTAACTCAGCTATCAACTTTATATATGCTACAGCTTTTCTTGAAAGAATTAATCGTCCTTAGCCTGCCCGTTTCCCTAAAAGAAGGATATACTGGAACCCAGGCTTGTAAAACCTTTAGTACATTTTGACTTAAAGAGATAGTAACGCATGCTTCCAGTAACGCATACTTATTCTATCAAAAGCTTGACGAACAAATGTTGAAAAACTACTTTGCATCCAGCGACAAAGTTCTCGAAATTCATAAATCATACACAACGGAATCCTTCAGTCATCCTCACTCAACAGCATGCATACCCCTTCTGTTCTTGATGACAAAAGATTAAGGTCTGCGGCGTTCGTCAAACCACCGTGACATCCCATATGAAACACCAAAGATCCTGTTGCCTGTTATGAGGCCGCAACAGCCCTTAGCGTCCTGTTAACATGTGTGGCTTGTGTGTGAATGTATTTGATGTGTAACCAAAGTGTGTCGGTGGCTAAGCTCATAATGGCTGTGTGATATATTGAAATCTGTTTGCCATCGGATTTACACATGAAAATTGCCCACAATCTTGCTCACAACATTCTTTCTAAGCAAGGAAGCACCTCTGCTGTTTCCAACAACAGCCTACAGGCCTTCGACATAACGGAATCTCATTTCATTCCATTACCAGCATCGTGTAACTGCTACTGTTTAAAGAATCATTCTTTTACGGACTATTATGGAACGCTTTGTTACAGCTGTTGACATCTTACATTTAAACGACAGCCTTCAATCGTAGAAGTTAGACAGCCACTTTTCATGGACAGAGCAGCGCTTCTTTAACCGCCGCAAGAACCTACCATCGGCATCCTATTTTAAATCCCAAGCCCATCGGTTCCCCTAAGGACATTTCAGACAGTGCGTAGCGTAGGTGGTGAAAAAACGGCACACCATCCTAGACGATGTTGACCATAACGGCAAGTCGGCAAGGAATAAAAATGGAGAAGAAAAAATCTGCAAAACATCATCGGCCAACAGTGCCCCGTTTGTCCCGTTAGCTCCGCAACAAAGCGACAATGAATACCGAGGATACGCAGGCCAGTAGGGCTGATACGGGTGCACGAACTTTACTCTAGCGGCCTGGGGTTTCGAAGCATAAAAATATACTTGTAATTCAAATGCGTAAATTTGCATAAAGTTGTCATTAATCATCGGTATGATTTGAAATTAGAATATTTCCTTTCGGATCTTCCACGGAGCGTCCTGGTTCGAGGCGATTGTTAGAGTGGCGGGATGGGTTTCTTCTTTTTTCAATGTTATTTTAAGTCGCGCCCGTGATTTCTCTTTTTTCGCTCTTCAATACACGTTGCTAAATATTCAATTTCTCATATGCCGCTAAGCGTGTGCAATCCATTTTCCCTATTTTTGCAGATTTTCATCCCAACGGAGGTCTTGCGTAGGGTATTTCATACTTTTCTCTCACTGTCAATCGGAACCATCTGGTTCGTGAAACACGGGCACAGATTTTGGCAATGACTTTGCACATTTTTTTTCCATATCGCTTTCCTCATTTTTCCAGCACTTTGCCTGCATTCCATCGTTATGCACGCGTAGGTGATGACAAAGAAGAGCGCGAGTTATAAGTTCATAAAACGCATTACGTTTTTTTTCCCTAAATCTTCCTACCTGTAAAACTCCAAGAACACCCGTAGACAAAGGGAAGTGTCCTGTCGTTTGCCTTTTATTTGCTCTGCTTGCTAACTCAGTTCATCGTTGGCGAATTTTCCCATAAATTTGTAACGATTTAATTATTTTATCGCTACAGCACCGTTACGAATACCTTTAATCTCTTCTGAATTATTGCAGTTAAATAACTTCCCTGCGTGATTTGTTTCATGTCCCTTCAAGCAAATTGTGGGTAGCAACCCAGTAACCTGGATGATAATAATGTTGGAAGATTTTGACTCAAGAGACCGTACTTGGTCCTTATCATCAGAGGGTACTTGGTTGCGTGGAGTGTTCGCAAAGATTCACTACTATTTTCTGAGGGAACAAGACACTGTAAACCTCAACGCAAATGCCTATCAATATGGATGTGAATTTTAGAATATACTTTGAAAATAAATTTCAAACGAGTTGGAACTGGGATAAAAATGTTGACCTTAATTCATGTTAATGATTTTATGTACAATTAGCCAATCAAAGCAAATAATTGATGCCTAAAAGGATAAATAATCCACCCGACCTATAAAAAAAATTATCACAAGGATTGTCAGTTTCTTAAACAAAACCGAGGACATTTTTAAAAACTCTTCAATAATGATAAAGTAACAAGCATATCTCTCCCTAATTGTTTCCTACTTTATTGACGCATTTTCTTCTTGCTTTGTAAGCTCAACTGAATTTTGCGTGAAGAAAATGATCAAATTAAGGAATATTATTAGCAACTGTTGCCACTTAAGCCACCCTTCGATGCACCGCAAAGAGGAACAACAGCAACTTGAGGTTGGCATTTCACCAAAATTTATACGCAATCCTTTTAATATGAAGTAAGTTTCTTTATCGACGGCTAGGAGATTCTTGAAAACACTCGAGAAGTTTTGCTCATCCCCAATTAATGTTATCCAACACCACAACACGATAATTGATTGATTAGTGTAAGTATAACATTCCATTGTAGACATGTCGCTTGGGGATCTCAGTAAAGCTTTAATGGTTGTGCCAGAAACACAATATTTGTTGAACTCAGATATTCACACGAATCTGTTGCGATAAGGTTTATTTCTTGCATAAAAGTCTCGACCGGCGACCCCTTTTTCATAAAGGCACAACCCATTTTAAATGTCAAGTGGCTACTGCTAACGCACCTTTCAGCCTTTGCATCATGCCTACCTCCGCCAACCTGTATAAGAAGGCCGGTATGCATCCAAAAGTCACCCTTGCCAGTGTCCAATGAACATAAATACCTTCTTTCAAAAAGGAACAATGAAACTACGGAACTGCCATATAACACACCTCGACAAAAAAAAACTATTTGTCAACCCTTTTTTCTCCATTGTGGCTGATCATTTGTGAGCGACAACCACAAACTTCCTTTCGGCAGACCATTCATAGGTCTATTTCTCAGGATAAACTTACTTGCTGGTATTTAAGACGCTTCTGATTTCCTGTGGAATTTGCTTCCAAACATTCACCAGGAACAGTACTGAAAGGGCAAATTTGTGTCAAAAGAAAACCCACTCAGCTGTTAAATCGAACCATCCGTTTAGCAGTAAATGTCAACCCGAAAAAGTGGTCTCTTTCGGGTCGCTTGAACCTCCTTTAAGTAAGAGATTTATTATTTTCTACGCTTGGATCCGTCATCTCTTTGCTCCCAGTGGGATTAGCAAACTGTAAAAACTTGGGACACTGAATTCCAAGTAGAAAATGCCGCCAAGTCAACGTTGTGGAATTCGACATGTAGACGCTTACCACTAACAGACGTACAAAGCTACAAAACTACATACTTGAACAAAAAGATCGTCTTGTATCGGTGGCTTAAATCAAACAGTTTAGATCTGCAAATATTACCACACAAACGAATATTCATAACGTTCTGATTTTTTTGTTGGACTAGTTATTCGTAGACTAACCACAATCCCACTGCTTTTCACTTCGAAGCGTACGCTACGAGAAATGGTGACATTTTCATCGGATGCCATGTCTCGCTGTCGTTGCAATTTCTCTCATCCGAGATTATCTTAGAGGTGCTAAAATAAACACCCAACATTTTCAATAGCTTTTTCATACAATTTGTTATGTTTGTAAAAGAGAGAAGGTGCAGTGCATTTTCGAATCTTTTTGCCTTTTGTCTGCTTAGCTTACTACAAAAACCATATCTCATTTTGGTTCGCTGGTTACGCTCCCTATTGGTGTGCCGGCTCACATTCTCAAGAAGGCACTGACTGTCATTGCCTGTAGGCTTCTTTATCAGATGAATGGAAGACTAAAATGAAAATAAAATAAACGACTGTAAAACACCGCCCTCGCTCAGCCGATCCAAACATTTTACTGCAATCTCAAACACGTTCGATCTTTTCGTGGTACTCAAGAACCATTTATGCCGTGGCGGTTAGCTGTATTTCTCAGCTTCTTTGGATCCTTTCATCATACGAACGGTTGCTTTAAGCATCCCTGGCAGTGTGCAATGAAACATGATGCTAGAAAAGCTTTAAACAGATAGCAAAAAAAACTTACAAACACACCCACCAACACATCCGCAACGACAAAAACCTCAAAAATGTAAAACAGCCTTCGTAATGAACCGCAAGATTCGCTTTTAAATTAAAGATATTTATCCGATCAGACATAATTCAGCACCTCCCCTCATGGCGGACGTCCTTGCCGTTAGTGCAACGGTTGATATTTCCGGTATTTTCATACCAAGTACGTCGGGAATGGCCCGTAAAGTCGGCACTCCCAGTTACGCGGATATTCAAAACCGCAAGTCGCTAACAAGGCCACACCGTGGAATTTTCGACAGAAGGGAGAGTTATCGATTATCGGAAGAATTATTCCACCGTCAAGGATGGATAATCTCTGCGGGTGATGGAAAATACAAACATTTTTCTCCATGGCACTCCTTTTCCACAGTAATGTTTCCTAGTCCGTAAATCTTGCACAAGTTTTCCGGATTTCTGCTAGAAATATTTCTTTACTTATTGTAATGCTTTGAAGTTGAAACGTTACATTTCTACGTATTTTTATAGTGAAAAATTCTTTGATAAATTTAAGTTTTATTGGCTTGGATGGGATTGGTTGTCTGTAAATGCAATTTCACATCAAAACTTAGTAAGATAGTAGGTAGTACCTGTTAAAATAGTTTTTTTCTATTCACGTTAAGAATACTTATTAAATGCTCTTCGCCCGCAAGCAACTGCTTCATGTCCAAGTTGCGTTAAAATCGCTAGAACGAATGGTTCTACAGTTGCCTTTGCATCGCCCGTCACCAGATTTGATTGTTTTTATGACGCTACTACTAGCAGTCAAAAATAATAAAACCAGCCTACGATCCACCAGCGGCCTGACCTGTTTGTCGGTCCGCTTAATCCATGTTTAGAGCTCTTTTTCTACTATTTTCTTGGTTCATTAGTCAAACTCACGGACGAACACATGGGCCACCTGGATACAAACTTCCGAGGCGCTACCGACATGATTCAGCACCATTCTGTTGCTAGCACAAGGACTTACTCCGACCGCGGTCACCTAGCGTAATCATGACTGCTACTATGACTTCATTCACTTGCACGTACCCCAGCTAAAGCTTGAACGTAATGCAGGTTTGCTTTTTTCTCATTCCATCACATCGACCCATCCTAACCGGACGACCGTTTTTGGATGCTGCCGTGTCCAATCGACTCACACATCTATACACCCAGAACCACAATTGTACGATCCTCGTTCGTACCAGTGACGGCGTCATGAAGATCATTAATTATCATCACACCGCGCATCAACGAAATCAAAGCGTCCCGTTTTGACGGGCAATTCGGATCAGTTCGATCCATTGACCGATGGAGAAAAGGGGGCAAAAAACGACACATTACGGATGGTACAGGATGGCGAGGAAAAAATAAATGCTAAGAGCCACAGCGCACAAAGAACGCTCATAAAAAATCCTTCACACGCACTCACCATACCGAAACTGGCGGCATAGCGCAAAAGAACCTTTCGGTGCGTCCAGTTCTCCTTTACGTACGTTGCGGTTGATTTGACCATTGCTTCCACCAGTCAGCACCATGCGAGTCATCAACAAAGAAGTTCAGCAAGGTCGTTCTTCATCATAGGTTCTCTATCCACCGAGACCGAGTAAGCGAGACACTACCTAACCACCAAGCATTTTTCTTGCTGTTTATATTTTATCCGTCTAAACACCAATCTTCAATGGCAGAGTTCTTTGCCGAGTTTATCTTAAACCCTTGCCTTGTAAAAGTACATTTGCTTTGCGAGTGATTGGCGCTGAACCTCCGGTATGGTGATTGCGTCGCTACTTTAATTATGATAATGAATATAAATTGTTTTTTATTAATTTGCATTCCCTTCTACCAATGAGTTTCCGTCAACGATACATCCTCAATAGTGTACGTGGTTGCGTCTACAAAACAACAACTACTTATGCTTTTATACTCTAAATATATATCATGTTTATAGGTATTATATTGCTCATAGTCATAATTATCACACAACGATCATTTAATATTGCTTTTCATTCACAAACACTGCTTAAAACAATTTTAAAATTATGCCGAATTGAATTCAAAACAGCTTTCATTCTCAATTATTGAAATGCGATACACTCTATAAGGTGCTTTGCATGTCTGCGCAAGTCCTTTGCTAAATATACAATTGGTTAATTGAGTTCCGTTCAATGATTCCCACAAATTTTACTCCATTACCTTAATTACCGTGATTATCGTGTTAGTATTATTCCTACTAGACCAATGAAGCCCGACGCTCCAAATCGGAAGCAAAGCATGCCGATCCTTTCCGTTCACGAAAGGCTAATTAAATCCCGCACCCGTGCCGAATAGCAAGTGTGACGGTAGACCTTACTCTTCCCACGAACCACCCAGACCTGCTGATCAGTAGGCTCGTTGCGTTGCACCTTTGTGAAGCACGTCACGTGACCAGCTAAAATGCAACAAACAAAACTCGCCCTCCTACTCACCAATAATTAAAAACAACTTACGCACATACCGTTGATTTGAATACACGCGGTACCTAACTACAGTACGAACATCCAAGCCTTTTAAGCTGGCGATCCGCACCAGAACGCCAGGCGACGCATTTCTTCGTCGCACACCTTTTGTCCGAACGGTACAATCAGCAAGCCTCGTAATGTCCAGTTGGCCACGTTCTAATCACGTGGAACGGCGTTAGACGGTGTCCATAATGAGGATCACCATATGATCATCCTTATGGTTGGTTTCTTTGCATGTTTTGCTTTCTCGCCAACCCAAACGACAAACCGCCAGACAGCGTCATCTTACACTAGCCGATTGGGTAAACTAATTAAAGCTGCATTGCAGTGCTTTCGGTGCTGTTGATCATAATGAGACAATCTCACGTCACAACGGAAGGTAGCCTTCTGTACGTACATATTGCCTTGCCACAATCGTAATATGAACGAAAACTAGAACAAGATTTCCTAAAGATTCCGTTCCACATTTCCTATTTGTTTCCCGATGTTTTGAGCGATTTCCTGTACTGTAGCAACGTACACAACTTTTATAAACATTATGTATTAAATGCAGTTGCCATTACCTGTGCTCAGTTGGTCTTTCGTTACATTATTGTAAAGTATGGCTTAAGTTTTCCTCACTGGAGTACTATAACATTCTTTTTAACTTCTTTTTGATTAGCTTTTCTTGCGATGATTTCTCCAAATCACGCTTTGTTAAACTTCTATCATAGCTGCTCGGTTCTTCATACGTTCATCTTTAGGCAAAAATAATAAACCGAACGGAGCGTCATAAAAAGTTTTTGAATTTGTTATAGTTTCTTCAGCCTTTGTATGCTTTTTCCTTACAAAAACTATTGCCCTTGTCACAACACACGCCTTGGAGCCGAAGAACAACCTTCTCTTTATGCTTGAAGATGTGAGGCGGAGCTTTCTACCAACAAGTGAAGGAGTTAAGGGTAATTTTATCCAAGTTTGTTGTTTTTACAATTACCTACCCTGAACCCGGTAAACAGAATGTACACCTATGTCTATCTACTACCGTACCCGGTTTCTATTTCGAGTCTATCAGAAAATGAAACTCAGGCAAGTACAAGTTTGTGTTTGGGGTGTGCGTTTTTTTTAATAATGGTTTGTATGATGTAATAATTTCGGTATACCGTGAAGTCGAATTGTTATTAAGCCATTATAATTTGCTATTTTTATGTATTTCCGTTGTTTTTAAACCAAATATTTACTTTCTTAATCTTATTACCGGGTGTGCAGATTTACAAAATACACACAGGACATGCAGAAGTTTATCCGGCTCAATGGCTAGACTTATGACCAATGGTCAAGCTGACGGGACGTCGGTCAGACTATACAATGCCTGGCATAATTCGGCGTATACGGCTGGATTTTGCATCTCAAATCCACCAATGCTTCAGTGTCCTTGCAAAGATTCCTTGTTGCTTTCTTCTTCTCACGCATCCGTGCCTGTGGATCATGCCTGCCGCGCTGACTGACTTTCTTTATTAAATGTAAATAAACTATTTGACGCCCGGCATCGTGGCTAGACTTCTGCATGTGCTCTTCGGAGGGTTCTTTAGCTAAAATTATGGGGCGTTAAGGATATCATCTATTGGGTCATCGATCTGGATAGCACCGTCGACCAATCCAAGACAGATCGTAAAAGAGCAACGGTCATAACTCGTCGAGCCATGTCACAAACGCCACCCGGCTGCCGCGCTGCTGCTGCCACCGTGACCTATGATGATGAACAAATCTCATTTTCTGAGCCTGTTCCTGGGTGTATCGTGCTGCCAGCCAATGTTTGGCGACAGGCAGAAAAAAAGTCAGTTACTGGTAGCTGGCCAACCGCCGGGCACACTTTCCAGACGCAGGTATAACCCCGTATCTGCACCCGTACCTTTTAGCCCTGGTGACACTTGACTTTATCCTTTTTTGAACTTTACTTTCCTTTGGACTCTTTTTCGCTCTTTTCGTTCTTTGTTTACGTACCTGGCCTACATTCATATCCTCCCTCCCGTTTCTTCACACTACTACCGTTAAGGATTCACTTGTCATATTCTTACCCTTTTCTCTGAAATTTTGCTTTGCCATATTACACTTATTCGAAATAGACGCCAGCTAACAGGTGCCATACCATAGAAACGAGATGGAGGATTGTGTCGCTTTTGAAGTATAAAACAACTGCACCCACCCAGGATTATCGTCATTTCAGTGACAAACTTTAGCTCTGCAACACGCGGCCAAAGTTTGGTGTAGTCGTACAGAAAGAGTATCCATCCTTGTGATATTTAAATATTTGGTGCTTTAAAGTTTAGAACGTGCAAGTGATAGAAAGTGTAGACGTACCTGGATCTAATTTCATAACGAACAAAACAAACCAACATGTTATCAACCATCGGTGAACTCTTCGGTGATCATGAAGTGAACGATTTTATTGACTATAAAACACACGTTAGCGATAGTAAATTTTGGTCTACGGAGCTGGACAACGTACCATTTCTCGATCGTAGCACGGTAGGATCGTTGCTTGATCTTGAAGATTCACCACCAACGTACGATGAGTTCTACACGTCCAAGTTCATGATTCCCTCGGCAGTGCAACCCATTGAGGTTTCCGGATTTTCCAGTATTCCATCAACGGCCATCCCCCAAGGTAAGATTCTCCTTCATCTTAACCCCGAACCGTTAACCCGAAAATACACCAAACTGTATCACGAGAGGGAAGTAAAAAAAAAGTAACAGTTCTCCCTGTGGTCAATTATTAGAGTAATTGATATAAATATCTTCCGTCTATTTATCACCGAAAAGAAGCACACGGAGCATGGGGTTCAGTGGCGAATCTCTAGCACCATAAGAACGCCACCATCCTCCGGTAAGCCTGTTGAACATTCAGGATATGATACCATTTACAGCACCGATCTGTAGAAAAGGGATACTCGGCCCTTCCGGTGAAGAATGGATTGATATTAAGATGCTGTCCTTCTATGCTTCAGATGGAATGAAAGGGAGTGATGAAAAAATCAAGTTCAACGTTCCCTAAAATTATCCGTCCGAACCGAAACGTCCCATCTCGAAGGGATACACTCGACATACTTGTGCAAAGAGCCGTTTTCCGGTGATGGTCAAATTTATCATCATCATTTCTCATCACTCTACAAGCATCCGTCAGATGCTGGAACGTTAGAACATTCCTGTATTTAGTACCGCTGTAACAATTACGCACCTATCAATACAAACTATATTACATGTTAGATGCGTTTCAAGACGTCTACGTATTTCTTATACATAAATTAATCTTATTTTACAAAACAGCTTTACTTAAGTTGGTTTCAAACATATCTTTTGTTGTTGCTTTTTCATCTTACCATACCGATACAAGTCATATTCTGTTCCACACTCTTACATGAGCTCAACATCTATTCAAACGAAACTGGATACTCGAAGTACGGATACTTTTTGTTTATCGACCACCTTCTTGAATTTTACGCACCCTAAAGCATATCCTCCCTTGCTGTATCCTCATGCACAGATAGCTACGAACATATTTGTTTCGTTCTTTGAAAACTTCTTTGGCACAACATTTGACTCCTCATAACGCCAAATCCGCGAACTTCTTCGCAACAGCACGATCCGTTAGACTTGTGCTTGTTCAACTTCTTGCCAACCAGATGTGGCAAATGGTGTGTAGGTGTATGAAATTTTCTATTCATATATATATTATAGATATTTTTCCTTCATCCCTCACATTTGACCTCGACTTCCGAACTGCCGAACCTCTCGTGTGTTTACTGATTTCCGGAGCGGAAAATCTGTCGTTACGGCGCCGTATGGTACCGGATCGGGTACCATAGTTTGATAGGTTCTTCTACACTGCACAGCAACATCTGACATGCCGTGGGAGTGCGGATTTGCTATTCAAGCGTGCATCCTGCGCTGCTCCCACTTCGGCCATTTGCCGTGCCATGTGGTATAAATCATACGGGGAACGCTAAACAGAGAAAATCAAATGAATATAGGGTTACTTTACGAATGGAGCCAACTTTTGAAATACTCCTACGTTTTCCTCCCCTAAAATAGCGCAGTACAATGAGGTTGGCGAGAGAAAGTGATCTTAAGGGGATTCTTACGATTTTCTCCTTCATTAGTTTGTTAAACGCCTTCATTTCAAGGATTCCTGTTCATAGGTATTGCCAAGATAAATCGCCTTGATTATACATTATTAGTTGATGTCGATTTTCACATCGTAAAGTATGATCGGACATTCAATTTATTTCTTTACAATAGCATTATTTACTCATGCATCTTTTTTTTGTTTTTCTTCAAACACAGATCACCAACCAATCGATTCGGCATGGCCTACAGTCACCAGAACAGATCATTCGTCAGCTTTTTGTAACCAACCGTTATTAAACAATGGCGATGGCATTAGCTCCGTAGGCGTGAATGTTGTCACCGGATATGGAGCCACAACCAAGCGATCCCGCACGGCTTTTACTAGCTCTCAATTAGTGGAACTGGAAAAGGAGTTTCACTCGAACCGTTATCTGTGCAGACCCCGCCGAATTGAGCTTACTCGGAAGTTGGCGTTGACTGAGCGACAAATCAAAATTTGGTTTCAAAACCGGCGCATGAAGCACAAAAAGGAGAGCTCTAATGTGAAGGATATAAACAAGCTGAAAAGTTCGTGCCATTGTACGGACGGCGAAACCTCCCAGTCTCCTAAAATGTCCTCACCATCGTCCCCTCACAGTGTTCACACAAACATTGGAATTGACGAAGAACGCAACGGTCACCAAAGCATCGTTAACCGGTTAATGGCACATTCCACTTACGCACCTCGCACGACAGGCTACAACACTAGTTCCGTCAGCCCGTACAACAGCGATAAGAACGCAAATACGTTCACCTATGTTGCCAAGCCACGTAACATATCTACTACAGGCAACGGTTCTGAAGCAACGTACACTTCCTTAACAGCAACCACTAACGCGAATGAAATATTTGGCTCGCCGATGCTGTGTACCGACCAGCCTGGTCACTCGAACGAGATCAACGTAGAACTTAAAGAATTTGATAACTGTTCGATATTACCCTCCATCATTCAGGCGCTCGATTCCGGTTTTCTCCCTCATCCAGTGGCACAGAAAACTGCGACAACGATTGATGAATCACTCAAGGAACCATCACAGATGACTATGATCCTAATGCCGTCGGTGTCTTCTGCTTCAACTGAAGACCCCAGCAACGGCAATCCTTTAGTTGACAGTTCCTACCGTTCTCTCACTAGCTTTGATCAGCCTACCGTTGCTTCCGTTGCATCGACAGACGGGGACATCATTGGTGTTAGTTCGCCATCTGTCACTATTCAGTGGGGCAATAAGAACCACCAACAGCACCATAATCATCTTCTTCGCCCGTCTCCTGTAATCGAAGATTCTAACAACAACAACAACAACATCGACTATTTTGACTCTCTCTGCAATGGTTCGTCGTTGGGCCATCAACATCACACCGCTATTCAGTTACAACACATTCCATCATCAATTAAACAACAACAACATGCCGTTGGAGTGGGAGCCAACGTTTCCTTGCACGCAGCCACCGTAACAACGACCGGCACGACAAATTCCTTGCTTTCTTCACCAAGCAATAGTGGCAACGTATTTCTAGATCTTTAGAGATTATAAAACCGCAGTTCCAATATCCCACGCGATGCCCATCAGCCAACAATTGCTGTAAAATGGGAACTGAGAAGTACGAGGGAGAGGAAACGAAAGTAATTAGAATTTAAGATACACCCAAATCCTCACGATTCTGTTTCTGGCCAAGACGGCACCATCAAATTTGAACGCAAACTGCTTTGTAAAGACACTAGCAATAAACGAATCCTACGGAAGTTCTAGATTTTACAACATTAGTTCGAAATAAAAACTCCTACCGGACGGGTTTGATTAGGATTAGGGTGGTACAAAACATAGGCTTAAGCAACTCATCTTAAGAACGACAACTTATTACCCCTTTCCAGCCGTTATAATGGTTTGCTTTTTGTAATGCGATCGGCAACTGCTTGAGTTCCCACATAGAGAAGTGGTTTTGTATCTAAACCATCACAATTTGTGTTCAAGTATTAACGTTGACTTATCTAAATTTCTTCTCTCTGCTTGTAGGTAAATAACATCGCCACGCTTCTTATTGCTTTTGTGCTAGCTAGCATATTCGTTAATGTTAATTTTGTGTTAAAATTTGTTGTGTTTTTAAATACTAGTCTTTTAACAAGTTTTTGGTACATTAAATTATGAAATGTGATCATAGCTATTTTTCAGGTTATGGGTTTCTTCTTCTTCTTTCTTGGCCTAACGACCTCTTAAGGTCATGCCTGCCATTTCTGGCTTACTAGAATAATTGATACCGCATAGTTGGTTAGTCAATCCTCACTATGGGGGAACGGCCCAGATGAGACTTGAACCCCGGTCCTGCCGTATGAAGACCGGCGCCGCTGTCGCATCACCACCGGGCCGCCCCAACAGGTTATGGGTTTGCTCTGTCCAATTTGTGTTTTCTCTCTCAGCTGAAGTTGTTCGTAGTATCCCTGACTAAATCATCAACAGTAACTGTAATAATATTGGCCATCCGATGAGCATATCCCACCAATACGGCGTGGTACAATGGTGTGAATTTGATTCTAAGGCCTGCCTGTCTTTTTTAGCAATGATTTTTACTGACCACAATATTCATCGCCATTTGTTTCTGACCAGATAACCTTTTTAAAAGTGATGGTTCCTGTTTCACATTGCATTTGCTCTTTCTCTTCTGCTGTGTACTCCTTTACACAAATCTGAAAGAGTAATAACGTTTAATCATAAAATAGAAATGGAACATTCAACAGGACTCGTAGAGAGCTTGCCGTAACGCTCGTTTGGTTTATTTCCCACCTGTATATATGAATCCTTCGAGCACTGAGATATTTTCCCCCATTGTGGAAAAATGGCGATACATTGACCGATTTATGGCCGCGCAAGGTCAATTTAACCATTTAACATTTTAACCTTACCTAGAGGAAATTATCCCATTCATCAATTGTATCCTCACAATAGCACGTTCTACACGTTCTCCTTAACTTGAGCAATAATTATTATCATGATTTAAACTCTTTTTTAACACGCGAACAGTGTGAATTGTTTTCTGTATAAAAAAGGCTTCATATAAACGATGAACAGTATTACACATCAATTGTTAAAAACTATTTTTTTACTAAATTCGTGTACGTATAGTATAGCCAATTTAAGCAAACGATTCCCTTTCTGAACATGAATACACTATTTTGATCTTGAGTCAAAGTAAAATTACTTATCAGGCAATACAACCGTTTTGCGGTCTGGTTCTGCTGCAACAATGCCAGATACCGCATCAGGCGTGGAATATACAGGCGGCGCCTCAACTTCATTTTGGCCTATCACGCCTCCTCTGTCCTTGTGGATGGTCTAAACCAACTTTACGTGCTGGGTCGTCCGGAACCATTCGCATGACATGACTAGCCCATCGGAACCTAATCGAGTCGCACCCCGCTAATCTAATTGCATGAGAACCAGGCGAGTCTAATTTGCTGCACGAAGATGATGTCCCCGTACAGCTCGTAGAGCTCCTTCATTATCCTTCCACACATTCGGCTCCAAAAATCTTTCTTAGCATCTTTCTCTCAAACGCAGTTAAGAGGGTTTCGTCAGTTCATGCCTATGGCGTATGTGAGTACTGAGACTGTTAAGGTCCTATACAAACCCAGCATTGGCTGCCACGACAGAAATTTTGAGTGGAGAAGTTTTCTCAAGCTGTAGTATGATCGATTGGTAGCCACCCTAGAGCATAACTCAACATCTATATTGTTTTCGGTGCTGACTTTTGAACGGTGCTGAGACAGGATAACTTTGAGACTAGTTCAAGTACATTTAAATCTATTTTCCTTTTTATATTCTCCACTATTGCAGAATGTAGGATAACATGTGGTTATGAATCTGGGGTGCGCGATTCCGTGGGCAAAGTATTAACGTTTCTGGACTTAATACAATAGAACCGAGTTTTGAATCCTGCGTGGACCGTCTTCGCGTACAAAGGATTGACTATCCAGCTACGGTATCAAAGTCCAGGTGTCAAAGTCAAAAAGAAGACGAAAGCGATGATAAAATTAGATTTATACTATTTAACGTATTTTTTCCCAACTATGTATCTAACGCCTTCTTTATTATTTTGTACAACAACATGAGACGTTGCCGCAGCGTCTACTGATTATAAACATCCATCCTTAATTTTTGTACATAAAGCTTGTGCTTTTGTTGATGAACTCAATTTCCATTGTGAAAAAGAAACACAATTCAATATACAAAAATTTAAAAAAATAATATACAAATTACAATCCACTCAATACACTTTCCCTCTATAGCGTATTCGTTCGTTCAGGTTTCTGGAAACTTTCACAAACTTTATCCACTTTGCCCCATTTGTCGCCAGTCCGATCACACCGTTCTTCGGAGCTTCGAACAAAACGAAAATGGTAAAGATGGCGACCAGTAGAAACCCCGCAATATTCCTTCATCCATCGAAGCACGATTCATTGCGTGCACTTCAATGAAAGTCATCAAAATATCGAAATAGCAGTGGATTAACTTACCCTACCTGTGCTACTTCAAACATCTTCACACACACATACACACAGCAACAACAAAAACATGTCAGACGGGCTCAATCGAGCGGCAAGCAATCGAGTGGTTGAGGAAGTGTACGCCAACGAGACAGAAAACAAAATATAAAATTGCATGTGCTCTGTCATTAAGCATCATTACATTTTATAGCCTATAATTGGCATTCGGTTTCCATATTTGCTAGCCGAGCCGAGTCGTTCGTGTTCCTATTGCTTTATCCGTTTCTCGTGATACCGCCCGCTTCCATTTTCCATTCTCCCATAATCGGTCAAACCATAGGCAAGCCGCAATCCTTCTATCAATTCTCCCACATCGTCTTTCGTGCTTTTCCTTCTGCCCAAAGATGAAACAAACAGAATGCCTGCTAGGTGTGCCTTTCGTATGACTGACTAATCATACACATTCCACCAACTCAGGACTGGTGGGTATGGTTGCTGTCGAGAGTTTGGCCCGCTATCACGGTCTTACTAGTTGTTTTCCGCCATGATCGTCGCTTGAAGGACGAATTAAATAACGAACCGAACTGAGATGGATTGACACGTAATGGTGTTATTATTCCTGGGTAAAATATAGATTCCAATTTTGTACGTCGTGCTGTCGTTTTCATTTTTCTACACATTCGCTGCGTACCTGGTAAGCCCAACTCGCCGAGTGACGCTCAGGCCACGTCCGTGAGCCAATGGGGAGGCTCGGAAAAATTGTACCCATGCACGAAAAACCCTCAAAGAAAGGAACAAAATAATAACAGCTTACACGAAAACCAAACATTTTTTAAAACGTACGTTAGGCTGCAGGAGCGTGGTACTCTTTCCCGACTAAACCCCATCCGATGTTCCGTTGGTTTGGCTACCAAACAGAATAGCCCTTGAGCTATTATTTTCATGCAAGCACGGTATAATGTCAGTTTCCCCACTTTTTAGTGGTAGTACTTCCGCGCCCGGTACCACATAACCAGCTATTTTGTAGCCTTGCATACACACTGACACTCACACATATTACCAATACATTCTCTAATTACCAAAACTCCGCAGTACACTGGAGGTTTTGTGGTTTTAAGAAAGACTGCTACGGCGTTCATCTAAGAGGGTACCTTTTGTAAGAGCTATGACTTGTGGTATGTTGACCCAAAATTTGCACAAATATTTTAACATCATATGTATCGAGCTCGATCACCCTGCAAAATCTGTGTTCGTATCCTCTACCTATTGAAAAATATATTAATTAGCTCAGTATATTTTGTACGGTGCGGTCCAGTGTCAGTGGCGATAGCGGTGCCAGTTCTCACACGTCTGGATAGGTATTGAATCCCACCCGTAACGTCTTCCCGTTGCAAAACCTGACTATCGGGGTACATCGTTACAATAAGTCTAATGAGCCATGACATGGTTGGCATGCTGTTACTGGCCAAGAAGCATATTATGTCAACAAACAACTCGTATCTTTAATGTCTTATTTCGACTAATAGCTTAACACAATTAATAGTATAACTAGATATATCGGAATATCGACGTAATCCAATTCGAATCTACCTTTTATAGAGTTTTTACATTCACTAGGAGTATTATTAGTAAAGTAAATCGTTTTAAAGTCATGAATGTAAAACTTCTATCTTTGATTATTAGAATTTGCGCTATAGGTTATATGGCTATGTTTGGGATGTAGGTTTTAAAAATTTCTTATCCATCTGTGGAAGGAGGACTGACTAACCAGCTACTGGTAAAACCAAGTCATAGAAAGCTAGAAGCAGCAGGCCAAGACCTACTAAGGAGCCAGAGAAGAAGAAGAATTCGGCAGTCCAACGGTGGTCCAAAAGATACCGATACGGCGGGATACAGACCTGGACACCCAAGAATGGTTATCTAGAAACAGGAAAATGAATGATGATTACATTCTTCAAAGCATATTTGTGTCTTTTAAAATGTTGTATACGTAACATGTTTATCGACAATTGATTAGGCTACAAGCGAGAAAAGTATTGATATGCGATTGCGGATTTCCTTGACTTTAGTATAACAGTAACAAGAAGAAATTGCTTCACAAACATAGGATACAGAACATATTGGTATCTTTTCTTCAATTCAAATTTTAGTTTTACGCTTAACATCATGTTTTTAATAAGTTCGATGCTTTTTTTAATGCTATAAATAATGAGAATTCAAATATATCGTTACTAGATACGCGGTAAAGTCGCTCTAGAAATATACATTTCTATGGCAAACCTGTGGATATGAAAGCATGCTTCAGGAGTAAGCTCTCCGGAACGTTTACACATCATTTGATTCGCTCATCAACAAATCAAAACCTTCTCCAACTGCATATGAGTAAGTGTTCACGCTTCGTACATCACACGCAGCAATATGTACCACATCAGCACGTCCTTCAATAGTGCTAAAATTCAACTATTACATGCGAATACGCACAGTTAGGGAAGAGGATTTAAATTTCTCTAATGCGGAAAACAGCTCCTTCTTGACTGTTCTTTTAAAATTTTATCCTTATCCCCTCAGAATACCCGCCCCGGCACAGGTCCATCCGATCCCTCTCGACCGAGGGGTTGCGGTGAATGATATCGTAACCCACCCTTCAATTATTTCGTGTGCCACGGTACGCTCTGTGCTTTGGCCGGATTGACTACCTTCCTGTCTGCCGACCTGGCATATGCTGGGCCATGTTTACGCTCACTCAATGTACGACGAGTCTCTTCTCCGGGTATGTCCCTTTGTTTTTGTTTTTTTTTACTGCTCAGTGATACACCGCCGTTCTCTTCTGCTTCTGCAAGCATCGGAAACCGGAAGGGAAATCGACCGCCCGAGCGACAGCCGTCGTCCTCGGCGAAGTACCAATTGCACCAACAAAAACAGCATCAACAAACTACGGCTACGTCGGCAACGACGATTACGTAGGTATAGTAGGTTGAAAAAAGAGGAAAAAAGGAAAAAGGGAATTCATGGCGGTCATCAATCTTCTTCTATCTTTGACTGACAGCTCTGGGTTGTAGCCACCACGAGCACGGTATGAAACGCGGTTAGCGATCCTATTTTCATCTCTTGTGTAAAGGTTCTTTATTTATTATTGCGGCTACTCTTCAAACGTGAGCTCTCGAGATACAACCCTGTCGGCGAAATGCCGTGAACTAACCGGCTTCACTACACTCGTGCGCTCGAGAATTTTCCCGTTCATTTTCTCTTTGCCCAACATGCACCCAAACTGCACAGGGCGCACAAAAACTCGAACGAAACGCAGGTTCTACACCATGCGAACTGACATCGCTACACCAAGTGTTATAAAAACGCTGGGAAATGTCGGAATCACACGAAGAACTGCGATACTCGGCGTTCGTCATTTTCATCGCTGTTTTGTTCTTCTTGCCACACTGACCAATCTGACAACCAGATAGTAATTTCGCTAGCAAATCTGCTTCTCGGAAGTTTTGACCAAAGAGGTCATTTTCCTGCCAGCTATCAGTGACCTTTGCACGTACACCATTTGCCTGTTGGAATGTTGTACTGCGATGGTATGGCTAGAAAAACTCACCGAACCTAGGTTTTATCTTCATGGGTTTTATGAACGTTACTTTCAATACTTAAGCAAAAGCAGCTAAAACAAGTGAAAGCATATCGAACATTTCTAAACATGTTTTCGTTTGATTTTGTTAAACAGTCGTATACAAACATCACCCGTTCATTGCCTTCCAAGATATATACTAAGTAGATACACAACAACTTGGTTGTTACTTAAAATGTTTCATAATAGATCGTTTCACAAATTATAGCATTCATATAAAAAAATACATTTAAAAGAATGAATAATTCCAAACAAATAAATTAAAATGAACATACATTTTAATATGATTCAAATCGAATATGTTTATGCGCATTCAACATTATATAAATGATATTGAGTAATTTAGATACAAAACCACTTCTCTAACACTAAAGTGTTAAAAGTTTGTTTTTTCACTACTGATGCTACACGAAGAAAACCTTTCCGATTCGTTATTCGCTCTGCTCTTGTATACTAACCATGTACTTTCTCCAAAGTTCTTCATTGACTATCAGCGTAGTCGAAACCGGGAGCAGTTCCATCATTTCTTCATCAACGATATCACTTCTAACTTTTTTTTCTTTCCTGCTTCATTACGATGTGCTACCAAAAGAAGAACCGATAGGAAGTGTACCAAAAATACTACAGCGTAGATTACACATAAAAAAGAACCAACGAAAACCTAAGCGAAACATACTCTAAACAGCGTTGTTGTAAGTTGCGTGTAACAACAACAACTTTAAGATACCTTAAAAGGAACCGCTGCTCATTGTATACCAACACACGCATCCCATTTCTTTGGTATACACACTTTTTTCACCACGCTACCTTTTTCCTATCTGACTCCGGAAGCACAGATTCTCGTGTTCGCAGTATCATCACTTCTACCCAACAAACTTATCTTTTTCACGTTTCGATTCACCGTTCATCGTCAAACGTTTGCTACGTTCAGTGAATCCTTGTGCGAAAAAACCCGACCCGAACCGAATGTAACCAGGGAAACATTCTTGAGAATGAAATACTACTGTGGCCACTAAACACCGATAAATTTCAAACTACATAATTTTCAGGAAATTTAATTCCAGTCACATTATCTACTACGTCCGGCAAAGACCACAAATATTCCACTGATCGGAGCGGTCAGTTTCTTCTAGCTTTCGTAGTTGGTTTAACCAACGTACTACGTACACCATAAATTGCAAACCCTTACCCGTTTTCCATCATTACCCCATTTCTTCTGTCAGGCGCTTCTACAAACTTTACCATAATTCATGGCGGTAGTGGAAACACTTTTAAACATCTTTACGTCATAGGCAACATGTGTTCTTATGCGTTGCGTTCAAAAATTGGAATAAAATCCCTTCCCACTCCAACTACCCGGCAGTTCAAAACTCACCGTTCCCACAATGATATGCTGGATGAGACGTACAAACAGCCACTTTTCCGGTAAACTCATACCACTGCCCTTGTATTACTTGCGCACTTTACTTCCACGTGTTAGTCAAGGGTATTTTTTTTATGTGTGGAAATGACTGCTCTTATTTTTGGGATTACTAAACGACCCATGGCTTTGTATGAATTTAAACTTACCGTTAGATACGCTTCTAGACGGTAAATGCAAAGCTGAAAAAGAGGAGTGTCTGGATTTGTCTGCGAAAAGGAACGGAACTTTTTATGGACACGGTCCACCGTAATTCAAAACATGTGGTTGCTCGTGCAATGCTGCGTACTGGGCCTGGTATAACCCACAACACTGCGAAAGCGAAAATTGGCCCGCAAAGTGATAAATGAGGTATAAATTCATTTACACTGTTTAGCAACTCGTTATAGCTCTTTTCAGAACAGATAATGCTTTTTTCCCGCAACCCTCATTCCATGGAAAATCTTTTTTAAACCTGTTACACTGCCTGATATTCAAAACCTAAAGCACATTATCGGTTTTTATCCACAAATTGTGGCCCTTTTTTCAATTGCATTGTTTGCGATCTGTATTGAACAATTTTAAATTGCCTATTATCACTATAATCAATCATTTTTACACTTATTTTTCTTGCAATATGGACAGGCATTTCATATTGTCGAAAAAAAGTTGGTTTGGTTTCCATTTTACGACAGTATTTTTAAACAACATTACTAATAACCGATAATTATTACATATTTTGTTTAGGATTTGCACTAGCACACGAGCTATGATGCATATTCATAATGCTGCATATAGGAAAAAAAAAAAATCAGTAATATGTCTAAGGGAAACATCAAAATCGATATTCCGCACAAGAAACGCCAAATCACGACATAATAAATGGACACGACGATTGATCGTTTCATAGAATTCTGTTCGCCTTTAGTAAGTCTCTGACGATCGTACAAGAAAATCTCTCTAATGTTGTTCAATTTTCATCGTTAAACAAATAGCATATTTTCTCAAAGCTTTTGAACAATAAATTATCTAAATAGTCTGAAACAGAATAATGTACAATAAAAAACAGAACGCAACAGTCATAACTTAGCTCATAGCTTTTATTCCTCGAAATGCACGTAAGCCGTATGTCACTGCCCATCTTAAAATAATGAAATCTGTGCAGTTTTCTTACCTCCAAGCTATCAACGGTCATCACAGAACACGAGAAACCATTCGTCATGTAGTTGTCATCAAGCATGCATACCCTGATTCAAGCCCAAAATTAATAGGTAATTCATTGAGTAAACACTGTCAACAATCGCCTTTCAAATCTTACTGCCAGACCTACAACAGCGAGCATTATGTGCACTTGATCCCTGCCTTCTAAGACGTTTTCACCGGCTCTTCTCCTAGCCAAAGCTAGCATTTCCTCCATGATCCCATAATAATGATCTTACATTCAGTCGACACGTCAATGAATATGAAAGAGTTAAAATGTACGCCCGGAAAGAATAACTTGGCCTTCCACAGTAGAAAACCCAACTTCCGGCCGTCTTTAAACTTTGCGTACATCAGCGTTTGGACCTTTTATTCAGAACTGGACATACCAATCACCTTGTGTGGCCATACTCATTTGAAGCGCTAAGTTGATTAAATATGAACTTGTGGAAAGCTCACATAAACCTGTTCAATCGTTGGACGAAAAAGCCCCTCAAAAAGATGAAATCTAATCCTCCAACAACTGCCCCAACATCGTTTCGTGCGTTTCTTTGTAAATAAATAATGCTAGCTAATCCATGCCGAATTCGATTAGTGAAAACCCAACTTGCACCTACCCTGCAGTAACAAACATAGCCCCATGCATGCATTCAGTGCAAAAGAATTTAAAGAAACCGAAAACAACGCTTTCAATTAAATATCAATTTGTGATTTCAGACATACCTTCGAGGATCAAATTTGAAAGTGGCGAAACAGTTTTTATTTCAAGCCAGGGTTTTCAATCGCACTTGATCCATTTCCTCTCCTCGTTTACAATCTACCTAATCCTGGCTGGTTCGGCACCAGCAAGTGCAGACCAATAAGTACATAAACGAAGGAAAGAGAGCATCAGTTTATCTCGCGGAAATTGATTCTGAGCAGCTAACGAGCGAGATGCGTCACTCTACTTAATTTAAAAAGAATCTCAATTTGTCCCGAACTGATTTGCATTATATTCTAGCACTCGTTTTGCCGGAAATCGGCAACCGATTAGGCCCATTGTTTTCCGAAAAATGGTTTTAAGGTTGCCAGTAAGCTTCATGCTTTCCAAGGCTAATGGAAACAACATCAAGAAGAAGAAGAAAAACTCAGGATACGCTATGTATTCAATTTTTTGTCTACTCATGGTACACGACCATCAGTTGGGGATCAATCAGTTATGAAATTTCAATTATAAAGCAATTCCATTATCTAAAACCAATATGAACACAAATTTTTGTCATCCACCCAGTCGATTGACTTTAAAATTAGCATTTCAGAAGGCTCATCTACATTCGAACAACGTACGTAAACATTACAACAGTAAGCATAAACAAAAGCACAACGTTATCTGGCCTCTAAGTTAACGGATGTCATGTGCCTCTCTCTTTGACGTGCAAAATAAAATTTAATTAGCCAAGTAACAAATCACAACTGTTTTATTGAACCGTATCATAATGCTTAAATTTCATTTACACAATATTCTATTATTGTATTGTACACAATATTGTAACGCACTCATCAACTGTTTCAAGCCACATGAAATAACAGTTTCATAGTTTTAACTATGACTCATACACGGTTCATCATCCTATCTTCAACCCGTTCGCTTTAGTATGACAACAAGAAAGGATTAAAGCGATGGCCATAGACAGTATCAAATTACGTAATTAAATACTTTTTTTGTTTTTACCTTCTCATCAAACATTCAACAATCCATAAAAATGCTTTCATCATCAAGCAGTTTTGAAGAAGAATCAATATTTACAAAGATTCATCCTCACTATCCAATCTTCATACTATGCCTGCGCTCGACGATGATAGCCAGCAAGCAAACAGTTATACGCATAGCAAACAAGCATGTGCATTTGTTCAGCGAAACCACTTGTTTGAATTTTAATCCAAAAAGGGTGATCATAACGGCATTTTTACATGCATGTTCTCAACGTTTTAATTTCCCTTTCATTTTTTGATCTAAGATCTCTGTATATGTTGATGATTTTATGTCATTGAAGAGCTGAAACACGTTATGAGACGAAAGTCAAGAAAATTTTACGTAGGGTAGGTGTACCAATTATGGACGAGTTTGTACAGCGTTTTCACTAAAAGTACAATTGTAAAGAATTTGCTGATCCAAAATTCACAAACTAGGGCTTTTTAGATAATCAAACATTTCGTTTACATTTTCCTTATTAAATTTTGGAAATTGAATTCTTAATACAAAAGTTTTAGCAATTTTCCTAAACACCTTCGATGTACCAATTGTTGTGCTATGTGTGTACCAATCATTGTGCTCGTCCAAAAATTGAGTTAGAGTCGTTTAATCTAACAATAATCATTGATAACATAAAAATGAATGTTTTTTAGGAATTTACAATAACAAATAGTGAAACTGATTAATTTTTTGACAGCAAAAATAATTATTGCTATTATTCGATTAATGAACTTTCAAAAATTGTGAAACTTGTAAGAAAACAAGGAAAACAACTAAATAATACGAATATGGTGTTAGGACATTGCTATTGGCCATATTTTTTCATAATTTCGATTTTTTCATCGATAGCACAACAATTGGTGCTAGCACAACAATTGGTGCACCTACCCTATAAGATATTCATTAAAACATTTTTTCTTAATCTAGGCTGGCCCGGCAGTTTAGTTGGCAATGCCTGTTGCTAGCACGAAAGGAGCAGTATCGAATGACTGACTATGCAGTTACGTGCAAATTAAATCAAAGAAACCAGAAATGATGCCCCTCCAAATTGTAGTGCCTGAGAAGAAGAATATGAAGAAGAAGAACAACAACTTTTAAGGTCCTCGTATGAGCGGTGCCGGTCTTCCACAGTTGAGGACAGGCTATCAAATCCTAACTGTTGGCAAGACTGGCTATCAAGCTACAGGTAGTTTTAGTTAGAGAACCCTGAAATAGCTGATACCGACTTTGTTGTGCCTATGAAATTGAAGACGATTATTTGCACTCTAAGACATTGTATAAACGAATTGTATTATTGTTGCAATGAGTAAAGACGCATAACAGGCCTACGAAATTGTAGTCAGTACAGAAAATATAATAAATTATTGAAGCTTGAAATAACGAATCAATCCACAATCATTAACTAACTACACAAATATCTACCATTGATTTTTCACACACTCCACATATACTCGTTTGCGTAAAAAAATAAGTAAACGTTAAACATAACAGTAAACAATCGAATTTAACCATGCCCTGGTTTTCAAGCGGTGTGAGAAAATCCAAGAAAAACCAAAAAATTGAAAACAGATATTTTTCACTTATTTCAGAGCACTAATTGCATTTACTCACTACTGTAGACAGATAAGTATACTGCGTGTTCCGCAAAGAAAGTTTACTCAAACAGATGCTGTACAGCCTTAAAGAGAACGCTAAGTTGGAGATACAAAATTTCACATAGTATTCAAAACACAGTGGCCAAAGACTTCTATGCCAATCAACGGCAACATGTTCCCTAGATGCTGCAGCCCTTTATCATTTGATTCTGTTTACATTTCATGTGTTTTTCACTTATGCCATTCGCTACCAGTCTACCAAGTATTTTCTCTGACAAGGTGTAAAAGATATAAAAGAACCCAAGGAAATGCGGTTATGTGTCACACTTGTTACAAATGTTCTTCAACGGCGCAATCGCAGTAAATACTTGTACTGCACAGTACCTTCCCACGTTTCGATGTTTGTCTACTAGGGAAGCTACTATTTGCTGAACATTGTGTTTTTTCTCTTAATTTTGCTATAATTATCCTCATATTCTTAAAACTACGACAGTTTGCTATATTTATGTTTCGAGGAGTAATATTTGCTAAAAAAATATTAGCTAATTATTCTCGTAATTTGAAAACGCCTATTTTCTTTATAAGAATCCGTGGAGTAATAAGAAGTTACGTGGAGGAACTAAGCTAATCTTAAGTGACTCGCAGCTGCGTAGTTAGAGTTTAATGCATGCTTTATCGAAGTGTATCGTGGCATGGAATTTAAAAAAAATGTAAAATTTAATAATCTGCAATTTAAGTAACTTGCAATTTAAACACATACCGAGTAATACGTGATCAAACTTATGCTATGGGAATGTTTCTAATTACCAGAGTTTGTAGTCAACCCTACACACAGCCTAATTATATCACCACACATGATAAATTTGTAAATTAGCACATTAACTCATACCTTCAATTCAATGATTTACATGCTAAAACCTTTCGCTACAGATATTTATTGCATTGCTGATTGCAATACTGTTCCTAAAATCCTAACGTTACTAAAACACGCACGGATAAGAATAGCAGGGAATGTAAATCCTTACACATTCTCCACTTCACATTTTCTGGATCGATGGATTACTTTCACAATGAGAAAATTGACTCAGGCTAAAATATTTCATCAAAAAAGCCACCTTTAGAAATTACTTCTAACTGAATATTTTACACCATCAATGTAAGATACTTTGAATAATCTAGCTTCAAACAGACGCCAAGAAACTGAAAATGCAATATTAGTCCATACTTTCCGTAGCGCAACAAACATCCCTTGCTTTGATTGCCTACCACTGACAAAAACGAAACCTCAGAGATCACACACACTATCAAGCCAGTTTGTGTATTCAACCAAAAAGAAGGCGTGTTACTGAAGTACCCTTACGCACGTTGGAGTGAAGAGGGAAAACCTCAACGCGCACTCTTTCTTATCGCTGTTCCAACAACAAAAAACACATTGCACATTGCCAACCAACCAGATTTTACCATCGCAAACGCCTTAGTTTCAAAATGGTCAGTTAGCTGTTGCAGCTCGTTCGTTTACGACTCACCGAATACGGAGATTCTGCGATTGGAGCGAGATTACGGAATTTGAGGTCTATTGTGAATATGTTGCAAAAGTTAGGGCAGGATTTTAATGTCCACATTCCGACAGAACAATCGTTTGCAACTCTAAAATACTATCTGTGCTATCTGTGTAAACATCGTCAAAGTTAGTGCTTTATCATTAAATTATGGAAATCAAATCGCCCCACCAACGGAAAAGTGTGCATACCAATAAGTGTCTAGTGCTCATCTGAACGTGTCGAAGCATTTCGAATGTATCGAAATTCAGTATTCGTTAGTGGAAATAGTTAGCTGTGCTGTTTCGCTACTGTGTGTGAGTGTTTTTTGTGGAGAAACCGATCACAATAAGAAACGGGATTTCATATCCCTTTGGCAGTGTGCTCACATCCGCAACAGTGCAAGTGGTGAAGTTTAAATTGTTCGCGATTAAAAGCTAGTACATGATTTATGCAAGTATTAAGTGTCGTCGGTTCCGGAAACATCCAAGATATCAGTGTTACTACGAGCCTGTTCTAATATTTCACACCATCCTTTGCGTGCTTATCTAAACGGTGCCTCGCTATCGTCGGTGACATCAATGCGCGAAGCGCGCAGTAAAATCTCCAGCATCCGGCAACAGGATCTTTGACGTTGCCACGTGTGTCGGTCGTTGGGAGACTGTTGCTTTTACGGTCTACTTTGTTCTACACGCGCACCAAGTTCCTTTCCAGAAATGATAAGGAAATCAACACACTACGATTCCAAGGCCCATTACTGCGGTGTTCGTCGAGTTTGCCGTGGTGGTGATCTATGTATTGTATTGTGAAATCGCTTCCAACGCTGTAAACATTGTAGATATCGGTTACCATCCGACGACGAGAGCTCTTTCGCTAACTAGAAAAGTGATACTGGTGTACTACAACTGTGGAAAATTAGGGCAATTTGTACCATTGATTTGCGCGTGGTGACAATGGTGTGATAATAGATTTAAAGTAGTTTAGCCGAGAAGAATAGAGTAATGATCTGGATATTTTTATTTTTGTTACCACATTTCAACACATCAGTTAGGTGCATTGTGAGCGTTTAACAACATCATGTCGCATTACTTAACAATCGTAATTGATGGCTGCTCAACAGATCGCATTTCATGAGTACCATTCAACATGGTTGCAGCAAGGTTGATAGGATTATAATTTCCTCAGTCAAAGAAAAAACAACCAGTTCACTGTTGAACAAAACCTTCCAGCCCGAAACTTGAATTTACATTGCGCATTCGCACCCTGCTACAACTTGAACCAGTTTCACTCCGACCTGGCAATGCAAGAAGTTTGCAGTTCCATCGAACACATGGGAGCACAAATCAAATCAGAATCTCCGGCGATCGGCTCGCTTCAGGCTGGTGCATCGGTAGTAGTTGGGAGTGAAACCGACATTATCAATCCGCAGCAAGTTTCCCTTACCGCTACCCAGCAGCAACAAGCGATCATCGCTGGTGGAGGTCCGCAGCTGGTTGGTCGAAAACAAGCGATCTGTGATAAACCACCGCGAGCTTCGACCCAGTTGCCCGTTGCAGCGTCGGTAGAGGGTCTCGGCTCGCAAACTGCTACACAACAGCAGCAGCAGCAGCAGCAGCAACCTCACCCGGATACATCTTATTGGATGCAGAACGAAAGTGGCTTTATCAACTCACAACCCTCAATGGCTGAGTTCTTGACACATATCGACAGTGAGAGTCCGAAGCTCATCTCACAGGGTTACCCAATGGGTCCCAGTGATATTAGGGAATCCTTACCGGAATATCCCTGGATGAAGGAGAAAAAAACGGCCCGGAAAGCTACAGCTCAAGGTACGTACCGTTTAGAAACATACTCTACTCTCGATTCTTTTATCACCCCTTTGTTCAAAGATAGTAGTAACACACGTTTTTCATGACGAACAATACACCGGTTTCCATTCGTTGTTTTCGTTGTGACCAGCTATGACTACAAAACCTGACCTGTAACTATGACTACCAACTGTACCAACACACCATTATCTATGGTTACCGCAAATGGTAGCTTTTTATTGGATTCCCTTATGTACTGAACAAAACGCCACAAATTGTACATACATCTATGAATGTGCAACTACCCATATATTTATTTCATTATGCTTTATGCATTGGGTAATGTAGACGCCACACGGAACCTTTTTTGCTGTAATATTTAGAACATGTAAACGGTATGGTTTTCCTATGATTGAAAGAAGCTTGAAATAATTTTGGATATCCACTCAATAGTTTTGTAACATTATCAATTGTGTACCATGTCTGATTGTTGCTACGAAACCATTTGACACGTCCGACTGTCGAAAACCGATACATGGTGAAAAAATATAGTGATGCGACACATTTAACGTCAAAATGAAATTAGCCAGTAAGGAGAAATGATCAAACGTGTAAACCACGCCAAGGCAAAAGCAAAAGACAAAGGGCGAGAGTTGTAAGTAAGTAGCGAGGGCTTAAAATGGCCGCAAACTAAAATATAGTTTCAGAATTGCTCGCAATGTTTTGCGCACATGTAGTAAAATTAAACTCACTGTAATGTTAGCATACATGTGTACATACTAATTTGGAACGGCTTACTAGACTTATTGTTACCGCATAGTTGGATAGTCAGTTCTCACTATGGGGGAACGGCCCAGCTCCTCTGTCCTGCCGTGTGAAGACCGGCGCCGCTGTAGCATTTACCACCGGACCGCCCCCTCAGCCAGAGGGCCTATTAATGTCGTAAATGTTCTTTCACACGGCAAAATCGGGCAACAAATCCTACCAGAACCTTTCTCTGGGTATCAAGGACTCACTAGCCAGTTGTATGTTGTGAATATGATTAGTAAGTCGTTAAATTACTAACGTTAAGCCAATCTGGAGAAATGTTAATGTTTTGTGGATATTTTATACTATGAAAACAGAAGTTAATGACTACTATTTACTATTTACTTATCAGGCGCAGGGGCGGCCCGGTGGTGATGCGACAGCGGCACCGGTCTTCACACGGCAGGACCGGGGTTCAAGTCTCATCTGGGCCGTTCCCCCATAGTGAGGATTGACTAACCAACTATGCGGTATCAATTAGTCTAGTAAGCCAGAAATGGCAGGCATGACCTTAAGAGGTCGTTAGGCCAAGAAAGAAGAAGAAGACCTAAGAGATCGTTAGACCAAGAAAGAAGAAGTTATCAGGCGCAACAAACACTATACAATCTTGGTTTGCTTCAACAATCTTCGATACAAAGCATGGTACAAATCGTCGTTGTCTGCCAATCCAATATCCCGGCAATTGTGGTGGTCTCCTCAAGACCATCACTGCATAGTTGGGGACTACGCAGTTCCCCGTACGCAGGACTGACTATCGACCTATGGGTAAAAACCAAGTTATAGCAAGCTATAAATTGCAAGACCTTCTGAGGTTGTAAAGCCAGAGAAGGAGATGCATCCTCTGTCTGTTATTCTGTACAGCCCTAAAATACTTCAAGGGCTTGGGTTGTCCGGTTCCATTCTTATCACATAACCAGCCCGTCTGGGTCTGGCGAAATAAGTCTGACTGCACGTTAATAATATCATCATACAGGCTGTAAAGTTCGTCATTGTAGCGGTTCCATAATTGTCTTAAAATCTATGCTTTTATTCGGAGCTGATTTTTTAAATATGATACATAATAATATTACGCATGTTGATGCAAAAGCGGAATGGAAGGAGGTTAATGAAGTTAATACCATTTCAAGTCTTCCAATTAAGATATCTTGAGGGCCTCGATTTTATTTTATAAGTCGGTAAAGGATAAATTGGTAATATGTTTGGTATTAACTATCCAACAAACTTGTTTTCAATTATTTCTTGTGGCAAGAACAAAATCAAAAGCATACATTTATTGAAAAATTAAAAGTCTCCACATTGTTTACTTTTGCTCATTGCATGGTTTACATTGTTAAATTTCAAGGTGTGTCAACTGAATTACAAAGTAAATACTAAGTATGATAATGATATTAACAGCTTACTATGATTAATGACTAGAAACTATGCGTAACTTAAGAATTTCTGTTGCTACTACGAAGACACTGAGCTCAAATCCCATTCGAATCACCCGTACGCTGTAGTAACTGCCCAGCTAAGGTTAAAATCAACCCAAAGATGCCATAATTGGTAGGGTAGAGCTCAAAAGAATTTTTACTGTCCTCGTAGCAGACGTTATACATTTCTGTTTTAAGCTGTTTAGATTTGGCAGTGCAAATAATAGTAATGTAATCAAGCAACTACATAGTGAAATTGTTATTTTCGTTACACATATTTACATTTTACTCAAATTTTTTTTTAATCTTATGACAATTGTGTTATTTTAAAATTAATTTTCAAAATTTCCTTTCAAGAGAGAAAAATCTATTACAAAGCACACATTGGCAATATCTTTGTGCACATTTTTACGATATTAGAATGCAAAACGAAAAACTAATACGAAATACCTAGGCATGATTTATGCTGGTACCAGTATGTATCTTCATGATATCTGTCAATTTACGTTCCACATACCGTATCCGATTTGTTTCATATTGTTTTGCGGTCGTGCATATATTCTTCACTCCATTAAAATAATCTCCTACAGCTCATCCCTTACTCCCGACTAAAATATTGCCTAGCTCTGATATTGGCTGCAAATTAATTAAGATACTCCTGCAAGTGCTTGTGGCGGCGCTGATGCTATTACCCACCATGCAAAAGGCAACGATTGCACGAACGGTGTTGAATGGGAAGATAATATTTTATTCGACATGAAACCGTTTAAATGAATGCTGTTTACATGACATTACCTACCTTCATGAGTTTCGCTTAAGTTTACCATGTGCTTCATGATCTCTCTATTCCTGTTCAGCCGAACGATAGTAGTATCGAAAGGGAGAGCATGTGTATGAAGTGGCTATATTGTCGATGATTTACTACTGACCACCCTCTTGACTTGTAATCCATATCATCGAAGACTTCCGAAACTGTTGAAACTCTAGCTGTGAACAGCTCAGCACGCACGACAACCCCCCATCGTTCGAGTGCGCACCAGGAGGCACAACCATTCAAGGGAGATTAAACGTGTAAGCGCCGTATGCTTTAGCCATAATGTAATGATTTTTCGATACGATTGTTAACGCATAATAGCAGGGATACGTGCTAATTTATAACTGCATGGCAAACCGTTATGGTTACTACATATATTTGTCTGCACAATAAATTGCATGACACAGGGCTAGCTAATCCCTCGCTCATGTGTACATATTATTGTACTACAGTCAAACATTGATAGTATGTACATCCAGATAAAGTTCAGTAGAATTGTATGGCAACTTTACACGTTGTATTGACAACGTTTCATATTCTATCTACATCGTATATTAAAATAACTCTTCTAAATTCATACTACCCGTCTAGCAACTCGTAAACCCTAGTCACGAACCTGTGATGGAATTTGATATTTGGTCATAAATGTGTACCATTCATATCAAACATAAACCCATCCTCTGAACCCCATGTGACGGTTTTGGTTACAGAGTGTACGTGACCCAAAAAAAAATGCACAAAAACAGTAGTTTTTTTCTATTTTTCCTCTTTGCTGGTGCAGACACAGCTTCATTCAGCATGTCGTCGCATTGGATATTCATTGTATCCAAAATAAAAACAAAACATCATCACCGTACGACCTTCCGTCACACCGTTGCAGTGCCGTCGTTACTGCTTCTAATTGTTGTCTTCCTCACAATTGCCCCGACGGCACCGATCCCATCACTCATCAGAAAAATAACTATCTGTCTAACAATCGTATCCGCCTGCAACCACGCGCCCCCATTCAGCATTTTAGCGAGGTAAGCACGGGTTCTACAAACGCGAAACGTTAAATAAAATCTTCATTCGTCGAACGCGCCGCACAGATAACGTGAAATTCATGTAACGCCAATGACACATGTTACTCACAGCACTCCAAAACGCTTCACCGACATGATCACTGCGTACCTCTTCCTGTGCATCAACGTCAACGTCTAACGCACGCAGCATACACCACCACGCGACGCATTCTACGACTTTTTTCAATCACTTTATATGGACGGTAGAGAAAATCCCGACAACAACAACAAAAGAGAAATAGAATAGCTAGACTAGCGCTCGGTGCGTCGTATTTGGCATTAGTATGATTAATGATCGCGTTCTTTTAAAAATACAACGTCTTCCCAAACGATACCTTACGCGTTTGCAATGCTCTGACCTACCTGCGGCGTTACCTACACCTAGGCGTAGGGTTCTATGCGACCGATGCCCACCAACTCTCACAACGGCAATGTAAACGATCTACAACATTCTTGTGAGTAACTTTTGTGAAGCGCAGCGTTTTGTTATGCATTTGACGAGAGAACGAAAAAAGAGCATTTGAATCTATTTAACCATAATATATTGCAAAGTGATTGTAATACTGCTTCCTTGTGAATCTTTATTGTAAATAGCTCGTATCGTATGAAACGTCATTCAAACACCTTTGCATGATAACAGTACACAGGTACTTGTTCTAGTTTCTGTTTTTTATTATTTATAATGAAGTTTAATTTTTATAATTTTTCTTCATTTTCCTTCAAGTTGCATCTCACATTTTGGCTTGCTTTACTTATTGCTCAAACTTTAGTTTATTTATAAGAATTTTATATAATAATCTCAGTAATGAAAATAAAACCCAATATTCTACCACGTTCAGCTTAGTTTATTTAGCTGCTTTAACTACATGAAAAATGTCCACATAACCGTTTAAAACATTCAACGTACGGACAAGGCAAAACTTACCTCTATTTACCGGTCTTCTAAGTTATTGCGCTGGAAAACGTATGCTTTTCACTGACAGCAGAGTGATGGCTGGAGGGGTTCCTCGAAGTTGCTTTCAATTATATTTTCCAAACAGCCCCGTTAGCCCGACATTTTTAACTATTGCTTGCTTACATGCGAAGTTTTTCATCCGTACGTGCAATGATAAAATGTGACTCAGCCAGAGACCCGCCACTAAACGAAGCTTCGTATCCCTGACGTTCGTTTGTGCAAGAACCGTCCAGGTTCGAAAAGAAACTATTAAGTTCTTGCGCACGATCACGAAGTATGTCCGGCCCAACCCTGTTGAGACGGCTGCCCGCTCAAAAACACAAACATTCAGATATGGCAAAACGGACGGAAAGCCAACTTACAAAAACAAAACACCAACTACAGTATGGTGGGAAGAGTGAATGGTAAAACTGTAGACAGCGAAGACAGAAATACGCTCGCATGACAAATGAAGTAAAATAACAGGTTACACAAAGAATGATGATTTCTAAGCCACATACGGGCTACACGAAACTTGCTCATAAGTCGACTTCAATTCATATGCCGTTGAATTATTTTTTTTCCGTTTGCCGTTGTTGCCCTCTCGCGCAAATGCTTTCCCTAGGGCTTGTGGCGTTTCATTGCCCTTTTGCCATTCGCTGTCCACATCCACTGACAGATCAAAGTCAACCTCAACGTGTTCAATTGCATCTGCCATCGTTCAACGCTAACCGCAAAAAAACATCGCTTCCGACTGGTGATTTTTCATTACTACGCTTTTTAATTCACTCCATTTACCCGGTAGGGAGGCCACAGTTGAACTAGCAAAGTAATAATCGCTCCACGGTCACTTATAGCTACTATATACTTATACAAAAAATATATTCACCATGACACAATGCATAGAATCTCTAGTTTCTAAATGCATTGCTTTAGTATACTAACTTCGCATAATCATGCGCGGTCGAGAAGCAGTTTATCAACACAATTATGAGCTTAAACAACTTTAAAATCGATGTTAGAATTATGGCAAGTGGTAGATCCGTTACATAATCTCACCCATACCGCACGATCATTCTCCGAAACTTGTGCGAAGTATACTTTTCCAACTTAAAGTACACCATAGGCTAGCAACGCAACAAAGTAGAGAGAGCGTTTGCTTAATGATTGGACTTCAATAATTGACCCATGGATAAAAGTAATAACTAAGCAATACGGCGAGGCTTTCTTTATGAATAAAAACAAAACGAATAACTTAGATACAGAACTAAGATTAAGAACTTCAAACCCTCAAATAATCTGAAAAAATATCTTTTACTGTAGGAAGAGTTTGAAGAAGAGAAGAAATTGATTCAAATTGTATGTATATTAACTTATGCTTAATCGGGTAGTTTTGAACATTTGCACAAGGCATCTATGTCGCATGATGAGCCATGGTACCCGGTACCTATCATTCTCATGACAAGCTAGGTACCAAATCTTGTCTAGTGAAAGATCCGTCGTTTGCAGTACTGGCTATCCCGTTACCTGTGATTACCAGAGGTAGAGAAGTTGAAGAAAAAGGAGAAGATTCAATAAATATTTGAAACTGATATGGTATCGTCATCTTCTGCTTCTCATACAGTTGATTCGATACAGGCACTACTCAGAGAAAGGACTTATTTAATTATAACATACTGGCTGAAACTACACCCAATTGTGCTTGATATAGAGGAGGTGGATTTATAAAAACTACGACCACAATTATAAAAGTCAGTAGAAACTGGAAACCTAAAAACTTCTTCTGAGTGCTATTCGCACGATCAAGGCTATGAACGAAACCTTAATTCCTATACATGTTTCTGTTATAGAATTTTTAACTGCCCTATTTAATTGCTCGTGAAACATTATTACTCATACGAATTTAAATAGTTTAACATAAATCTACTCATCTACAGTGTTCAATTTCAATGAAATGACCCACAACCTATACACTATTTCGCACTTCTGTATCTTGTGTTCTATTATATTCTCAAATACGGTCTGCTTTATCCTCTACTATCCCAAAACTCGTCATAGATAAATCCGTTTTCCCACCCGAACAGCGGTGTCAGATATTCGGTGGGAACTCAACACGGAGTGCATCGTTTAATGATGGATATTTCAAACAATAACTTCTGCAATTGTGTAATACATGCAAAATGAAGACCATTAACAACGTCTAAAATATCTCTATGAACTTGTGTTGTGTGATTGCGCCAGAACATTAACGACGCATTTATGTTTTGACTCAACCCATCGCCTAAAACTTTTCCTTGTACTAGGAGGATTCTTTATCGTAACCACAGATCAACGGAATCAACTGCTGCCCTAGCAGTATGGCACACTCTACCGATGTTTGCGGTGCTACAGAAGTGCCACTTCTTGCGGTTGACATTGTAATTTTATGACTACTATAAATTATATTGTCGTCATCATCGCTTTACTCGCTCGGTTTAGCATTTTAAAAAAACGTCTCACTTGGGCCAACGTTGGTCGGAGCGCGGGGTTTCGTTCCTGTTTGGTCTTGGACAAACCGCCCTTGGTTTGCCACAATTTTTTTTTTGTTTTTGCCTATAGATTTATTTCACCACACGACGCTAGCACAAAGTACACAAAGTGCAAAGGGCAAGCACACACCCCTGCACAACAACGCTCTTTGCGATAGAAATACTGCTCGTCTACCGATGCTAGAAAAAAATGTGAGTGTTTATCAAATAAATACACATGAATAACAAGAGTCTCCGTGAACACACACACACACCTCGAAGCAGGAAATTCCTTCAAGAACTACCACTCCCTTTTCGGTATTACCCATTCAAGCTTCTGGCAGCTGGATTAGTGGATTGAATGAACGCGAAAAACAGCAGGAAGTTGTACGGCCTCGTCGTAGGGAGTGGAGAAGAAAAATGGACCATGATGTGCTAATCTGCTTAAAAATATTATGTTATCATTCCGCATACATTCGTCCCTCCGTAAAACAGCATCGCGACGATTGCTGCAGAAGCATCGTTGGGCCGGATTCGGGCATGAAATAAGGGGACGGTTCATAGGTCCACCGTGTGAAGTCGACAGGTCAAGCAATCATTTGTCTCCGAGAGTGGACCGTTTTCTCTGGGGATCAATAAAATCACCGCTGCTAAACGGTTTGAAATTTGATAAGGTTCAGTTTTATTAAGGGATAATCGTCTCCCTGCGCCCACCTCACGACAAACGATCTTTTTACACCGGAACGGGGATTGTAACAAAACACTTACAAACATGCCTTACCCACCCAGCATCACAAAAGGGCGCCAACGCCTCTTAGACACTCACAGGAGGCGCCGTCATCACCATCGGTATCTTGCCCTCGGTGTACCTTCGAACCACGACACCATGTACCGGGGCCAAAACTCTATGGTGTAGCCAAAACGAAACAGAAACAGAAACGAAATGTTTTGAATGAGTTTGATTAACGATCTAACATGATTCTTGCTCTGCTTGTGTTCTTGCGCCCACTTGCGCTCGCAGTAGTGCGTTAGACGAGGACGAGAAAGAAAGCAAAACTGTATCACCGCCGTGCTCCCTTCGGCACTGTGCACAGAGCTGCCCGCAGAGAATTTGATGGTACTGATGAATTGCGGAACAATTTTTCTTCCAAAAGTCTGTAGACACCTCAAAATTACTCGCAATCCATGGGCTCTGGCACATGTCCGAGAACTTCATCCCACTGCATGCCCAGGATCGCAAGCGTCGGTAAGAAAAACGGCCTTGGTTAAAGGCATTCGTTGTGGGTTGCTTTGATTGGTATCCGCCGGGGACCGGTGCACGTTCAAAGAAAAAATAAAAAGACCATTGCGGACCAATGTTCAAGCTTACCACAGTTCAACAGCGCTCGCCAGCGGACTGCGCGCCCCGCAAACAGAATCAAGCCAAGGTACGGCAGCACAGCATAGGCGTGAAAATTAAAATTTACCTCGGTTGATTATAGCCTCTATTAGTGCTAGCTTAAGTCATAAAACCGCGCATGATTGGCATAACAAAAATTAGGCACCAAATAAAGGGAACAGAGCGTAATCAATTATACACAAGCGCACTCGCACCTCCGAACGCTTCCAGTGCGGTAGCGGCAAAGTAGCAGACATCAGTGATAAAAAAATACATTTATCTACTTGGGATTCACTTAAGATCCTAAATTCCGTCGCCATATGTTGATGAGCAGATGGTTTCGGGGCATTTCAAACAACCGAATCACCCTTCGAAAATACTCATAGCTTGTGAGGCAGGGATTTATATGAAGGAAATGTTGCGTTAACAGTTGCATTGTGCTAAACCAGCGAAGCGATTGCTTTATTCCCAACTGGCTTACCAATCCTAGGTCAAGGTTGATCACATGTAAGCTAATCAAATGACGTGTTATCAAATGCATGTTAAATGCGCTAGTAAACATTACTGTGCACGGGTCCATTGTTTCGCTTCATGTGTGTTAAACCAAACCAGCGAGTGCTAAACGTAGCTTGTCTTCCCATAAACCAACAGTGTACAATCTCGAAAAGGAAGAAAAATTACCAGCCGATCACAACCATCTTAAAAAATTGCACACCCACCTGCAACTGTCATAAGTAATCGCTTCTTCCAAATCTGCTGAATGCTATTTTGATGAGGGTTCCCTTTCAAGCCGACATTAATTGGTCACAAAAAGACGCTAAAACACCCCAAAATATGCTACAAAACCAAAAAAAAAAGTTGCCTATAAGACAACCTCGCGCTAACCAACCGCAAATACTTTTAAGACAAATAGACTGTTATCTTGGCGGGTTAGTTGTTTTTTTGTTGGTCGGCTTCTATTTAAACTGTTCTACATTTTATTGCCCTAGCGTTACGGCCACTTTCTTGCTCTGTAGAAAATCTGCGGTACAGAATAAGTAAGGATAAATCTTGGTTAGAATAGATCTATTTTTTACATTCTTAATCTCAATTGATTTAAATTATTGAGCAAATTATTCAAATATAATAAAATACTACGTTTTAATTATTTTTTCATTCTACTTATCAAGTATCAGAACTTTAAGTCAACATGATATTTTTCTGTTACCGCATGATGAAAAAACCGGGATATAACTTAGAAGCTTTGAAAACATTTAAATTAACTACATTCAAATTAAAGTATATGTTACGGGCCTAACCAGTCATCTTCATCTCTTCGACATTGTTAGTTCATTTACCAATGATCGATTTTTTTATGCCGTATTTAAAAAAAACTGCAAAGAAGACCTGTTACCAGACTACTTCTCGGATATAAAGCAATAAACAAACAAAATGCCAGTGTCTGTTCGACAGACAGTGTCTTCATCGTCCTTCTTCCGGCTTGGTTTTTCAGTATTTTTAGCAGTTTGCCGCTCCCAGAAAATATTCCTCAAAATGCAGCTAAGAAGGGGAAACAGAAATTTCCCAAATATTGGTACACTTTCTTTATAATAAAACATATAGCTACAAAGCGAAATATTTACAGTGTATATTTTGCACGAATAGGCCAGATTGTTTCTGCATCGTTATTTAGTATTCCTTATATAAACATGTAATCATACATTAGCTGGTAAAATATTTTAATAAGAATATTTACCAACACATACGCTTGATAATGTTATTTTGTCCTTTATGATTACATAGTCTCTTGAACGTTTTTTAAGCAGTGTTAAAAAAAAGTTATAAAATAATATTTCGTTCCTTTGAACTACTTGATTGCTTGTACTATTTTGTACGTATTGAATATATCTTTAAGCTAGCATATTCTGTATGTATTTTGTAAACTAGGCTTTCTGAATTTTTATAAAACTGTCTGCATATTTTTCATTTCACTATTGCTTTAGAGCTTCACAACATCGAGTAACAGATTTTTGTCACTACGTTTATTTTTCTTCCGTATACCTTCTACACTGAATGCATCCCAACAGCTCTTATTTTGCATATTAAAGATATTAAACGCAGTCCTGTAATTGTTTTCGCGATCGTTTAAATTTATTCTTTTCGCTCTTGGTAGTGTAGCTACCAGCAAAACCGCATATTTACGATAGCTCACAAACAGTTTCCAAGCATTAGGGGGTAGCACAACGGATGACACTGCCCGTGCGTCCTCGTTCTTACCAACGTACTAGAATAAAAGTATAATGTTAAACAAATAAAAAAAAAACCTTACGCTTACAATGATACCCATCCTACAGCAGAAACCAGAAACAACAGCAACAGAAATTAAATGACTTTTAAAAATAGAGGAAAATCTTTTCCGAATCACTTTTTTCGCCTTCTTCAATTTTCCTTCTTCGCCTTTAGGCCATGACCGGACAAAGGATGGGCGCTCCTTCCCGGACGATATCGGAAGGAGAGCATACTTTTTGGTTTAGATTTATACACGTTTCCTGCCCTTTTAACATCACCTTTTTTTAATCTGTGGCTTGCTTATAGCGCTCCAGTCGTACTGTGTGTTGGTTGGAGTTTTTTTTTTGTTGTGTTTTTGTTACTTTTCTTGGTAAATAGACATCTTGTGCAGATCGCGAATTAAAAATTAAAACCCATTTGCAACTTCAACTTCAACGTAATAAGGTGCATTGGGAACTTTTACTGCGTTGCTTGTGGTTTTGCCTCAAACTGTCCCTGCGTGAAATCATGTTGTGTATTTGTAAAATGTGTACCGTCATTGACCGATGTAGCAAAACTCTCCTGCTACGAAATTATGTACATTCATCCTATCGTTCAGCAGTTAGTGTCCCCTGCACACTAGTGACAACCAAATTGTTTCTTTTTTCAACCTGTGCATCTAAACACAGGGGATATTTGATAAATTGCTTGTCTGTGACCTCCAGAAATCAATGTCTCCCCGTAGACAGCAGGAGAAAACACTGGGAAATTGCCGAACACGGAGGATCAATGCTTTCTCGTTGTTTGATCGCTCGGTGACAAATCTCGGTGACCAAACGTTTTTTCATCGTGCGCTCATTCTTAAATCAGATCCCACTCTTCATGCCGACCAATCCAATGCTTACGTCCGAGTCCAGAGCCAGCTGCTTGCTAATGCTGGCATGCACAGGTGCTACGAGCTCCTGTTATTCTGACTTCGACACCCTTATCCTCCTTTCTATAAACAAAAACATACACACTCTGCATGTAGCACACAAACTGTGTAGCCGGCCGTAAGCGTTTTCGCACATCGCACCGTCGGAAACTTGCGTACGGACGCAGAAAGAGGGATCAATTGTTTACAATTGACATGCGGTGATCAATCAATCATTTTCAAAAAACGATTTCCAACTACCGTTTCGTAATGTGCAGTACCACATTGATGCGCCACCTTAGGCCGTGTCGTTGCCTTCGTCAGTCTATATGGATCACTGTGTGTAACTAGCTGACGCAGACTGACAGCAGCTCTCGTAGCGACAGTAAAGCTGTTGAGAAAAAGACACTTCTAGTCCTCGGCATTCTTCGGCATCGTCCTGCTAGAACGCAACGTCGCTTAGCGAACACATGCATACATCTTCATCGGTGCGAATAAGTATTGACAACATGTTTGTAAGAAAAATGGCATGTTAGGGGTATGTATGAACGAAATGTACCGCCACCGTGTGTCAATGCATGTTGGTTCCCATTTTCGTAGAAGGTTACAGCTCTCAGACCTACAAAAATCTGGCGCATCGCTACGATGCTAAATAATGATTGATTTTAGGTTTTGATAAATTCGGCACCCATTGCTAACCCTTAGACCAGATTTTATCTTTCGATACTGATTCTAACTGCTACAAACAAAACGGCGAACAAATATCAGTTTAAACATTCAGAATTCAAGCAGGAAGTGTTAAATTACGTACCTTGTGAATATATAAAATTATCTGGCTTTAACGAAATACATTTGCACTGCTTTTTTGGTTCCATTCCGTTGCGTATGAAACGAAACTGATAACTTTTTACAATTTCACCAAATTTCTCTTTTTTTTCTAAACAAACTGAACCATGAACGCCATACTCTTACCGCTAACTGTGTTCCAAATCCATCAAACTGTTGGCTGATTTGAGAAAATATACGTAGCTTCTCCGAAAACGAAATTTCGGAAAAGACTCACTCATGCTGAGTCCTAGCATGGAATGCTACCGAATTTCTCCCGAGGCCATTTTCTACACGTTGGTTTGCTAGTTGTCGACCATGAATCATCGACTACGATTTGTGGTTCGCTTCCGTCTGGCCGTCCGGCCGGAACTTCCACGAGCGTTAATCGTTGAATCGTTTTTATTTTGGATGATGTTGATGATGACGATAGATACGATGATAAGGCAAAAACTGCTAGCTATCCAAAACTCTTCCTTATCATCGCAGAAGCAAAGCGCCGCTCCGGTATTCGCGAACGTGTACTATGCACGCTGGTACTTACAGCTTTTCGTCTAAAGCGGGACTATAAATACTGGCTATTCTCGTGAGTATTGAACGGACTAAATATGAAACATTCCTCCTTATCATCGTGGTGTGACCTTTTATAAAAAACCTAAACACATGATGCGGCTGAGCATTTTCCTTCGTGTCGGTTGATCAGTAACCCACGGCAAAGCAGTACCCAGTTTGGCCTCTGCTGACACGTTCCTAATCGCCTACAATACAGAAGGCGTTAAAAATAATATGATGCGTTCTGTTTGGATACCACTGTTTCTTTCGAATCATTCGATTGATATGTTGCTTTCGAGTACATGATTAACGAATCGGTCGCATAAACTCAACCGCTGTCTAGCCAGTTGCATTGATAGATTACTTCCATTGAATTTGCAGGACAAAATGTTTCAATCACAAAATTATTGCGAAAAGTACAAATTTAAATAAAATTTGAAGCATCTGTAGTACATTTTGATGTGTAATGTAACGTGTAACGTATGTGTAATCTTTGTAACGAAAACAACTGGTAGTTGGTGTAAGGTATATATTAAATCACGTACTAACTATAATTAAATTAAAAACAGAAGAGAGTATTTATTTGGGAGAATTCAACGTTAACATGTACTGTACTGTATTGCATACTTTGTAATCAAATAAATTATTCTTCTAAATAAATCCAATTTATATGGATATTTGGGTTGTAATGAAGTTAAGTTAAAAAATATATTAAAAAAGAATTTTCGCTATTATTTTCAACTCAAACAATCAAACTCACAAGTTGATAATCACCATTCTTAATTACATCGCTTCGGGCATTTCATTACAAAATACAAATATTTAAAATATACACTCTCTTGAATAATTGTAAAATGCGAAGAATGTTACAATGACGAATCTATTACTTTCAAAGACTTTCGTGAAATTAACAAAACAAAATAAGCCCAAAAAACAATCCTATTTTGGCGTAAGCACAGACGAAGTTACACGTCTGTACTGTATTGCATACTTTGTAATCAAATAAATTATTCTTCTAAATAAATCCAATTTATATTGATATTTGGGTGTAATGAAGTTAAGTTAAAAAATATATTAAAAAAGAATTAATCCTTAATATTTTCAACTCAAACAATCAAACTCACAAGTTGATAATCAACATTCTTAATTACACCACTTCGGGCATTTCATTACAAAATACAAATATTTAAAATATACACTCTCTTGAATAATTGTAAAATGCGAAGAATGTTACAATGACGAATCTATTACTTTCAAAGACTTTCAAAACAACAAAACAAAATAAGCCCAAAAAACAATCCTATTTTGGCGTAAGCACAGACGAAGTTACACGTTATTCCATCACAGCACCTATAACATTCACTTTAATGTGAAATCGGATATTGACCATTCAATTTAACTGACCACCAATAAATATCGATAGCTCCAACCAACATATTTTTCCATTTCCCTTACTCACGCCCAGCGCCGCACAGTAATCAAATTACAATAAAATATCAATTACCATTGAACCATAAATTATCGCCCGCCACCGTTTGACAATAGCAGCTTCTTGACCCCAGCGAAGCCTGCCCAAAATCCGTGCTACCGTACCCTTTTGCGGCAATCGCGTTGTGCAATGTGCTTTTGTTTGGAAATGGCTGAAATCGATTAATGCGCTTTCTCTTTAACAATCGCTTTAAAAGCCGTTTGATGCTTCTCCTATCCCACCAATCGTTCACTCAAAGCCTACCCGTTTATAGATGGATCTGTTAGCCATCATACGTCAATCGACGTATGAATAAAATAAATCATAATTATACAGCGAGTTTTCACGAGGGCTTCCGAACTAAATTGTCTCGCACTCTTCTTGTCTTTGCATGTCCATGTAATAGCTGAATTTGTTGCGGAAAATGGTTTACCACGACGGTTGCGTACGGCGTACACTAATACGCAGCTCCTAGAGCTCGAGAAGGAGTTTCACTTCAACAAATACCTTTGCCGGCCACGAAGAATCGAAATAGCAGCTAGTCTCGATCTTACCGAAAGACAGGTAAATGTCATATTCAATTTTCCCGGTTCATTACTATACCAATGCAGCAGCGCACCATTACCGAACCTTTGCGTCTTTTTGTCTAAACGAACAATTTCCACAAGCACTTAGTAACGATCACCAACAACATCTGCAGAGCAATTGTGTGCAGTGAATTGAATGATTCATTCTGCTTTCTATGCTTTTCATGCTTTCTCATTGATGTGGAACATCGATGTCGCTCATTTTATGCTTTCAATAAACGACGCTCGTAAAGGTGAAAGTATGGTTTCAAAATCGACGCATGAAGCATAAACGACAAACACTCTCCAAAACGGATGATGACGAATCGGGAAAGGACGATCTCAAGGGTGAGCTTACATTATAACTCGAAAGCTTGCACAGCACAATCTTTAACATCGATGTCATTGTTTTGGTTGTGTTTTAGATTCCAATTCAAAAAAATCTTGCCAAGGATGTGAACTGCCTTCAGATGACATACCGGACTCCACTTCCAGCTCTCGGGGGATGAACAATAGTACGCCTAACGCCGGTAAGTCGCCACTGCGCAAGTCAATGAAGTTGATGAGAATCTTCCCTGAACATTCGTCTGACACTCTGCCACTAGCCATGACACCGAATTCCACCGTCGAAATAAGCACCCCGACTGGTGGTGGCGGAGGCTCTGGTGGCGTAACCAACACGGTCAGTGCTGACTCCAGTGTTGCCTCCACGGGAAGCCTCGACGAGGAAGACGAAATACATGCCAAAGTGAAGAAGAAATCCGACGTAAGTAGTAAAGTTAGAAAATGTTACCAACGTTACACCTATGAACACACCACAAATTGATCTCTCTTCCACTTCCACTTCCACTTCCATTCCACGGTTTAGGGTCATTCAATAAAGAAAGAATCGGTCAGCTCTACAAAAATTATCAACAGCAACTCATTCAAAAGCTACGGCACGGCTGGCTTTACCAAGGAAAGTGGTCCCGTATTGGGTCCATCATCGGCACCGATACCCATCCCACACAGCCCGGTTTCCACTTCGGCCATCTCACCAAGCAGCAACAGTAATAGCAACAATAATAATAACAACAGTAACAATAACAATCTTCAAACGTACTACAATCATCCCAGTCCGTATGGGATAGTGAAGAACAAGCTACCACATGGATCGATCGCGAATCACGACAGTGAAGGATCACCTACGACTACAGGATCATCGGGGAATGGAATGTACTTTAACAGTAAACCGCAGGAGTACTTCGGTAAGACAGATACTGGGGTGCATTATCAACCACCGTATCAACATTACCAGAAAACAATCATACCATCTGGGGCAGGATACGGTGGCCCACAGCATGCGTTAAACGAAGGCTATCCCAATGCACAGAAAATAGAATTCAATGCTCCTTTGGGCTTGAAGAGTTTTGCCAACAAGGCTTTAGTGCAAGATTCTTCCCAAAAGTTGCCGCACACACAGCAGCAAATAAGCGATACACCGTTCCACGCGCAGACTGCCCAACCGTACTACAACAGTTGCGACACAGGCCTTAACAACGTCGGACAGTATGGTCCGGGCGGACAGCAGTACTATCCAAACGATTACGATCCACAACACGAGTTTGGTGGCGGAGCCGGCTACTACGAATCCACGAAGGCCGGTGTAGTAGGACAAGGCCACTACTACGATGGTATGAGCTCGTTCCATCACAGCACAATCGCTGCTAACAACAACATGGACTATCAAGGCAATGGCCCGTACACTGGCCTCGGTGCCGCAGTGCCAGGTGCAATGGGAAATGAATCCTGCGAAACTTTTGCCTTCCACCAATCATCTCCCGTAGCTAGTGCATATTACGAACAGCAACAGCATCATCACCATCAGCAACAGCAGCATCAGCAACATCATCCGCAGCAACACCATCACCAACATCCTTTTCAACATCAGCAAAACAGCCAGCAACTGCATTCGTTTCATCATCAACAGCAAACGCTACCGAATCCTGCCGGTGTCGGTATAAACAGTACTGCTGTAGCCAGGACAACAACCCAGATTGCTAATCACCACGAAATCACCACAGCCGAGCTCTGTTCGTTCAACGGCTGTCCGCCAGCTGGCAGCACCAGCACGGCACAACCAAAACCAGCCGCCATGGTTAGCCTGGACAATTCCAATTCATCCGACTTCAATTTCCTTAGCAATTTGGCTAATGATTTCGCTCCAGAATATTATCAGCTTAGCTAATTCTCAATTCAGTTACTGTCATCACGCCCTTGCTTGTACTCATTCTTGGTCTCACTGATGCAACGCAAGATACAAACGCTTTATGATTGTGCAACGCATTCCGCAATGAAGAATGCTTTTGAATGCCGTATGATTACCCAGAGGATAATTATATTTGTGAAGATAAGTAGCGCATTGAACTGTGTTCTATTCGACTGGTTTGTTTTTTTTTTTTCAACGTATTTTGTTTTACAAAAGCAATCCTGTTGTTGTTAAATTGTTACCTCTTGCCTTTCTGTACTAAACAGACAATTTTGTTTTGTGTATTTTTTCTTTGCCTTTTTAATTAGTTTGAGCGATTTAAGTATTCCAAAAAGTGTATATAATATGGGAACCAAGCGTCTGGGAACATTACACCCAGCTCAAACGGATTTTATATCATAATAACAATCGTAGATTATTCCTGGTACAGGACAAACGAGACGTGGTATGCCCAGTGATGAGCTGTACAATTATGATCGGTGTATCAATAAACGAGTTGGGCAAATCATACAAAACATAATAATCGTTAGAATACAGATGTTCACAAACCATCGGTATATTAATGATACTTCTATGTACAAATTATAACCAACAGTTATAGCGAAACATTAATGAAGATCATGCATTTCAAAATGTAAAATAAAGAATTAATGAAAACGTAACTCTACCTTGAACTTCAAAGTACTCATACTCTTCACTTTTTTTCTACATTTTGCGATATATTTTAGAAAGCGCATCAATTTAAATCCATTGACCTATTTATTTCTACGCAATACCCTTTTCAACTTTTATTGCGTTCCATTCAATTACTCTTTTGTGAGTCTTTTTCTAACCTCCGCCACCGTTATTTAATTACTAATTAACTTATGTTCAGTGGATTGAAAGAAAATGTTGAAACAAATCAGAAAACAACACAAAAATTGTACAGGTTTGTATTAGGTGCATTGGTCTCATCAACTGTAAATTTTGTATCCTTTAAACTTGAAAATTGCAAAAGTATACATGATATTTTTTTAATGGCAGTCATTCGTCCCAAAAATTTTGAATATATAATATTCTAAGACAAGGGCTACTGTTGTACTTTAACCGCTCGCTTCGTATATAATATTCACCCAAGGGTTTAACATACGTGAGTAATGAGAGAGTCAATTTACACACTTCCTGAGTTGAGAGTGTTTAAAAATCAGGAGAGAAATCATGAGTCATGAGACAAGGCTTTGAAAGAATTCTTATTACTTAATATGGCTCAGAAACATAAAAAATTAAACACCCCCACAAAAATGGTGTTGAACTGCTAAATTCTGACGACCTAGGTGTCGGTATAAACAATATTGTCTGTAGTCAAGACAACAACCAACACTGCAAATCACCACAAAATAGCCACAGACGTTTTAAATTCCATTCATTATTGTTCACCAGGTGACAGCAGTAGCACTCACCAAACATGAACCAGCCGCCGCAGTTTGTCTGGACAATTTTGATTCAGCCGACATCATTTTAGTACAAACTCCCCCAAACAATTTTGTTCGGAATTTTCAAACCTATTCGCTTACCGCAGTAAGTATGCTTTAAGCATATTTATCCCTATTGAAGAAAGCTATTGAATAAACTTTGCGATAAACTTTCGAATATCCTGTGCTTGTAACATGTAACAGCACCTCTACACTTGCAATACACAGCACCATGTAAAGAAGAGATTAATGCTTTACACGTTTCTATCATCTTTGCTCAGTATCAATCTTCATTGGTTCAATAAGGTAAAGTTATTTATTTTTACTTATGTTTATTGCGCATTTGCTATTCAAATATAAGCTTTAATGGCGATATTTTCTCATCTGCAACAAATTGCTGATCACTCATGTTACGTACACTTCGAGAGCTTATCGCTTTGTATGTACTCGACTGATTGTCACCCCAATTGTCTTATACTTAATCAACCTTCACAAGCAAAGAATAAGAGAGAAGAATTAGACGTTTTAGAAAACAAGATGTACCAAAACAAAATAATCAAACGATTTGCTTTTGTCTACGCATAATAATTAGTACCTATTCTAGGATAACAAGAAAACTAGCTTTACCTGCTGTCAAGTGCTCTTTGCAATACGTACAAGTGCAATACGGCCAGGCCGGTTCTATATGAATAAAAAAAAGTGCTCTTTTCCGTTTTTCTTGTAGAATATTTTACTATACCTATTCACAACATTTTTTTCGTATAGTTAATAGCAACGATCATGTAATATAGTATAATTGCTTATTTTGTGCTATATACATACTTATATTCTAGTACATCATTCTGCTTCTGTAAAAATCATTTGCTCTGAAAGCTGATTTATACGAACTGATTGTATTTTCAATATGGTTGAATCAATCTCGCAATCTTGCTTATCTAAACGAAAAAGTCAACAAAAATTACTTTACTTAACACCAACGGTAAACCAACTTCTCGATTAATCCAATTATCAAAACAGAACATTTTTCAGGGCCATCGAGGTAAAACGACTTTACTCCACTGTGCACCATATCACGCAATTATGTTTATCTATATCTTCCCTTAAGCGAGCCTAATCTATAGGAACATGTCGTTTCTGGATACCAGAATGACCGAGTGCACTGATTTTGAATATTGATTTAAACTCATCCTTCTAACCCTGCTGGGCCTACTGCATTGCTTGTGACTTAACTCTTATCTTCGATAGGAGCTTAAACATAACAATTTGAAATAATACAACTTTGATTAAACAGCAAAACGTCTTATATTCACAGGCTGATCCCATTATAGCGTTAGCTACCAGCTAAGCGCTTGGTCTAACACTGCAAGGGGTCAAACAATACATTACAATATCGACATAATCGCTACGTAAGTGGAATTCTACCTAATCAATAATCAACGGCGCCGGTCTCCGCACGGCAGGACCGAGGTCCGAATCCCGTCCGAACCGCCTACCCGTACGCAGCACTGACTATCCAGCTACGGGCAAAACCAAGTCACAAAATGCTAGAAATAGCAGTAGAGCCAGAGAACAACAATATTTAACAAACATTAGTCTTTGCTCAATAACAATGAAAGGCTTTCCATCGTTCTCCTTGAAAGTACGAACCTTCAGGAATGCAGTGCAAAGTGTGTAGAGATCTTTCTCTTTTACTATAATCTAGAAAACTGCAACTGGCGTATAAAAAGCGATACACAAAATTCGCCATTCGTTTTTACCATGATAATTAACTTCGTTGGCTGCGTATACCGAAGCAAGAAAACTCATACAAGAATGACGTTAAATATAATTGTCGATGTTTGTTGTTATCACAACTGTACAGTTGCTTATTATCTATTTCTTACTGTTATATTCGACTCACGAACTTAAAAAGTGGGGTTTGTTCTGCTATTTAAATTGCTATCTAAGCCCTAAACACGACAAGTTACAAAGGATATACTAACAAATGCTGTAGAATCTAGTTAAAAATCTTCTTATTTTTGTTTCAAATTTCATTTTAACTATCTATCTTGTCAAAAAGAAAAAAATAATCCAGTGATGACTATTTCATCAAATACAATCTATATATGATAAGAAAATCAGTTAACTGAATGTGCCGATAAAAAAAAACGATAAAAAAATATTAGCAGAAGCATATTTTTATAGAGTCCCGAGTAAACGCATTTCAATTCAGCATTTGGATGGATTATCGTTTCTCCGTATTACTTAACAATGTTAATTGCTATTTACAGTATATTTTTAGATCAGAAATTATCGTCATCATAATCATTCATGTTGAATAACTTTGATAACAGTATTGCTGTACTTTATTATATATACATATATGTATATGAGTATCTTATATAAAGCCTTTTTTTGTACAGTACCACGAATAGGAAGCAAATATTACAACATAATTGCAATATTAATAAAATTATAGTAAAAAATAATAAAAATGCGGTTTTTCTTTCCATATCCTGTAAAACATTATCGCTTTTATACATTGTATACAAACCGGCTCCAACATCCAAGCAAAATCTTTATCATTTGCTTTATTTGCTAAACATTCTACAAAACCCAACTACATGCAAGAGACCAAATGAAAGCTTTCAGAAAACCCTAACATAGCACCAAAAGAACACAAACCGAAAAGCCACATGTGCCGCACTTAAGACTTTACGAACATTACACATATAACCCAAAATTATTGATTTTGACAACAGCGATGAAAATCGAAGATTGATTATTCTTCACCACACCATTGTGTGCGTCTGCTTCCATAAATGTAGACGTTAGGAAAAATGGCAACTATGGCCTCAAATGCCTTCAAATGCACGACGAAGAGGAAGAACGGGATTCATCGAGAAACCGAAACGGCAGCACGAAGCTCTCGCACTTTCCGCTTGTACAAGCAAACAGCGAACGTAGATAACACTGCTACATTGGCATACGGCGGTAGCAGCATCCACATGGGATCTAGGATAGACCATGGAAAAAGGCGCACGAGACAGTAAGGCAACAGTGCCAAACGGCTTCATGTCTATGTACCCAGCCCACGAGACGCGCTACCTTACCATCATTCATGCAAGAACAATGGAGCTTAAGGATGGATCTTGCCCAAGATAGTAAGGGGCTAAAGTTAAGATAGACCTGCGTGAACGCAAATAAACACGTGAGAGGATCGATAACGGTTAGTTTCGTTCGATTGTGTCATGATAAAAACAATCTGTATTTTTGCCTTCCTTTCTACTATTGCCACCGTCTACCACCAGAGCCGTGTCGGCGTGACATCGTCATTCATTTTCAGGTGAGATAAAGTGGGCAGTCAGATAGGAATCGTGCCAAGACGACAAACAGATCTTGGCAGACTCCCTGTCGAACCTCACTGTCTAGGTGTATTCTACATTTTAGTGTGCAGCACAGCATAGCTTCCGCACACTCGCATTTTCGATCTCGCTCGGCATAGCAATACAAACAATGCTTGTATCACGATGACGTGAGCAAAGCCAACGCCATGCCAACGCCACGAAACCAATCACTGTAAGAGCCTTTGTGAACCCCCATTCTATGCCTACTTGGGGAGATACGCCACATACGGAGCTGTCGGATTTGGGTGAAAGATTCGATCGATTGACAAATCGAAGGATCGATTTTCCTTCTTTATCTTCGTCTGTGCTGCACGCCCCCGTTCACAGTTATGCACTCTGCGAGTACTCGGCTTACCCGACTATGGGGACGTAAACAGAGTTGCTGTCTTTACGTACAGCACGTTTGTTTATCAGCACAAACTACCAAGTAGATGATCAAGCACATTTGATCAAGCTACTATTCACTGCTGTTCACATACACGCACAGCTACACACACACATACACAGCCACACATGCTATGGTGTACATCTCCAGTCTAGGGTCCACTCCCTGCCATAGACATAGGTGGCTTATGCGATTTAACTTCGATTTGATATTTGTTTTTTTTTTCTTTTCTTTACTCTAACTTGAACCGATCGTTTTATTTTTCGCTTTTCAACGCAGCACATGCTAGTACGCCTATACTGCGCTCCCTCGATTTCTTATCATTATCCATACTTTGACCATCGGGTGTTGTATGCTACAGGTTCCGCAATGACTTATTCGTTTTTTCTACTTTTTCACCTTGACAGGACGTGTCGATTTGCGTGGACTAATCAATCAGTTTGTCAAATGCATCTTCATTTGTTTCACATGCCTTCCTCTGCACTGTCCGCCTTGCCTGTTCCGTTCGGTGGACGTGTGTTGTGCCATCACGTCGAGTTTACGATACATTTTTTTAACTTTTTCTCAAACCTCCAGTTAGTGCAATCGATTGAAATTCAACAGAAGAAGTAGAGGAAGAAGAGCTGTAGAAAACTGTGTATAGAAATTTTGTTTTTCGTTTTTTTACTTGAGTAACCTGCTATATCTTATCCCTGAACTCAACCGTTCAGAATGGCCTGATTTGTAATGGATAAGGGCAATGTGTTCGGTGTGTTCGAAGATGTTTCGCTTATTTTTACTATCAGACGATCGAATTCTGCTGGTCAATCGAAGCTACCAAATATTGCTCAACACATTAACTGTGCTCCAGCTCATGTTTCATGCCCGGCAAAACAATATACTTTAAAATATGATTTAGCGCTACGTGTCTGCAACAGTATTACTGGCACAAGCTCTTCGAATTTTGAATTTTGGGATTTATGGGGGTTATGGGATTTATTATACGTCAAATCGAAGCGTTTAAAAGAATATTATATACTGTTAATTACAAGTGTTGTAATAATCAGAAGATAGTTCGATAAATAACCACTGCATCAATGTACAATATTTTATTCCATATGGATTTTTTTATCCAAAAACATGCCAAATGCGGCACTTAATAAAAAGGAGTAAGATAAATTCATCATATTGACCATGTGAATGCTTGAATTGGCTTCCAAACAGCCTACACCGTTGACACCTGCCCTGGTTGCCATGGTCACGTCATTGCGCTTGTCATTGATTCTGAGAGACTTCTACGCACTCGGAAATCAGGAAAAGATCGACAGTCGACGATAGTCTCGACATCACTTTCAGCTTACTGGGTATCGAGTTAATTCTCGAATAAAGATAAATGAATATCATTTTTTAAATCTTCTTTTCGCTTTTCCTCTTAAGGAGATCCGATACCATCTAACGCCACTACAAAAATAAAACATTGTGGGAAAAGGAATGGACAAAATTTACAGTAGTAAAGATAATAGTTTATCCTCCTTTCAACTGTGACGCTCAAGCAGTTTGAAACTGTAGCTCATTCCTTGTTTACGTCTGTGGATATACACATTGTGCTAAGCCGTACTGAGGCTGTTATATTTTTAGCCAGCGTACCTTTTGGTTGCTTACATAGTGCTAACATTAACCGCTGTCCCCGTACCACACTTTAGAACCGAACAAACATGTCAGGGCAACCGAGCTCGACCCGATAGCTTACTAAGGAAGGAAGTTACATATTCTTTTCTGTAGTTCTGTTCGTAACATTCCGAAGTCTCCACCAGCCAACTCAAACGCATCCAAATTAAATGTGTCGAATGTGTAAGCTGAGGATGGATGCGCGTACATATTCCAACTTGTCACTTTGGATTTCATGTCCGCTGGCGGGACTTGTGAGAGTGACATGATGTACCCATTGCATCGACCTGTTACGGTATACAGCTAGTGAGAATCGGCTAATCACACGCAATCAAAACTCAGCGGGTAACCAGTTTGTTCCTCCTCTTTTTACTACTGCTTCCAGCGTGTCCAAGAATGAAGGACTGCTGTACTGCTGAATGGTGTGACGTGGATACCGGTTTCTTTAGAATTGACGCCTTGTTTCTTCCCTGCATCAAATGAATATGGTTCCCGTAGTTTCGCTAATTGACCACCAGACCAGAGACAACAAAAATCCAGTTATCCCGAGAGCAACGGTGAGCACGATGAGTTTGCCTGTATCTGAGAAGAAATGTATTGTACCCATTCGACGAGAGAGTGCTTATTTGTTTTGGATTTATTCTACCCTCTGGTTGTAAGTAGCCCGTACAAGCATACGGCTCGCCCGTTTCCTCCGTGATTTGGACCGGCAGCTCAGGCTTTGCTTCTGATCATCTCGACGCTTCAAGTTTTTTGCTGTCGTCAAATGACCGATGAACAGTTTATCATTTCTATCCTTCATATCTTCTTAATTGAATTTGGTCTGTTCTCATCTCACACGGAACAGATGACGTACCACTTACACTGTTAATTAGATATACAGCTTAGTGGTATTCACCATCGTCGAACGAAAACATTTTCGTCCATCTCCAACACTTTGCTGCGAGTGTCCTAAGTTTGATGTACACGAAGAGGCATCACTACAGCACCGCTTGTCACAGTGTCCAAGTATTGTAGACTAATTTATGCGGCATGGTTAAAGCATTTTCAACACCAACGGTGTGACCGATAACTTGGGCTGCAATGTACTCTCACACACTCTTAACTCAACTCAACGCTAAAGTTGCTAAATTATAGCGGAAAATAGCTTAACTGCTTTTGATCAAACATTTCTGGCAACGTGAGAATTACGAGACGATTTCTTGTCAACTTAATTTAATTAAACACCATTCATTCTGGTCTCGTGGATTTGTCGTTCTACTACACACAGTTCGGAAACTTTTTCATTACTACATGACTTTTGAAAATCGAAAAGTCCATTTTGGTGGACATCAATTGTAACGAGCGTCCTTGCTCACGTTATCTGGCCGTTTTTACCTTCTTCATTCATTCTTTCAGCTTCGGAACATCACCGGCAGTGAGTTATCTGGCATGCTGTCATACGTTGAATGCACCAAACCATCTTTTCCTGATTGTGGTCTTTTGCCTTCTTCTCGCTCACTGTTCCAAGCCAATCGTCTCGACAGTTGTACGACAGCTTGACGTGTTTATATGTTTAAGAGATTATCTTCGTCAATCTTTTACTACTTTTTACTCCACTCCTTTCTATTGCCCTCCTACAACCTCCTTTTTTTTCTTTTGTTTTGTTCCCCTGTGTTTTCTTGAGAATTGTGGCTGCTACATGATCAGCATTATTGCGCTTCGTTCTCTCCTCACTTGTTGGTGTGCCAGCTGAAAACGACTCTAATTGCTGCCAATTCGTAAAACGCACGCGTTGCTTGCCCATTACAGATCAAACCCGAAAGGATTGACTCTATTGCTACAAATATAGACACCCGACACGGGGTTTTGTTTCTTTTTTTTTGCAGAGCTATCGTTTGCAATTTCAAAGCCGTGGGTGTTTGTTTTGCCCTCCTGTGGATACCCTAAACAAGGATTAACCGATGAGACGGTCTTTCCGATCACTGTGGATAGCAAGCAGTGAAAAACATTGATGTAAACTTGGTGTGGTGAACAGCTCATCCCATTATGTAGCATTTTCTGCCACAGGATAAGCATATTGTCATTTCCTCCACATTGTTATTCCTAGTCGTTCACGGAAAAGTCAATCATCTCAGGTATGAGAAGACACGTATCTTCTTCACAAAAATACAGAGATGTGTCTTCCTTTGGGAATTTGGGATCGTGGCTTCAAACAAACATGTCATCCATAATCAATTCCGATAGAGGTGCACCGGACAGACACTGAACCGTCAATCAAACCGTCATCGTCATAACTGTCATCAGATAGTGGTAGCAATATCCGGCTAGTTGAATGTCTCTATAATAAAGCTTAAACATCCATTTTGTTTTAATATCTGTGTGAATATCACAGTAGGTTAATTATTCCAAAAGTACTGCACTTTAATAAAAGTAAATTGTTTTTCTTCATGCGCAATTCATACACGCCGTAGCAAAAGTAATCCGCAACAAACATCAATTGCCAATACAAATTATTAATACTTCGCTACCCTCTAATTCTCTCGCTTTACAACGTGGGTACATCAATAACTCTAAACTGACATCCTAAACTTTACCATGGCTTTTTTAAGGAGTCCTTTTCATGAATTTAGCCAACTATGAACCGTAGCCGCGGGGCGGCCCGGTGGTGTTTTCGATAGCGGCGCCGGTCTTCACACGGCAGGACCGGGGTTTGAATCCCGGCGGACCGCCTCCCCGTACGCAGGACTGACTATCCAGCTACGGGTAACATCTAAGTCACAGAGAGCTAGTATTAGCAGGCCAAGACCTCACGAGGTTGTAGTGCCAAGGAAGAAGAAGAAGAAGAACCGTAGCCGCTGGTAGATACGGTAGCGGCGCAGGTCTTATCGCGTCACGACTGGGGATCGAATCCCTCGCAATAGAATCCCCTGGATACTAAACTTACTACTTAGCATCGAATTATAAACAAGGCAAAGAAATAAAGCAATGGCAAACCAAATCCTCGCAAGGTTGGTAACCAAGGTTGATAGCCAAAGAGGATCCTTACTTTAATGTGTTGTAGCATAATCGATTTTCTAACGAATGTGATTTTGTTTAGTATGTTTACTTTATATTTACTAGACCTAGTTTTTGTAAAGATCTATGACTAGAGTAAATTTGAATAGCTATATATAATTTAATTAGTAAACTTACGACTGGAAAATCTTTACAACTCATTAAAATGCAAAAAGAAATAAAAAAATGCTGTTTCACTTTCGACCATTCTGATGACTTTTTAAAGCTTTTTAAAGTCACAAATAAAAAGTTAGGATGTTAAGATCAGAAAGCTAAGAAAGCTATTATGGTTGCTTAGCAGCACAGGCTGCATTCATACAACCACTGTTGCATCCGATCTACGACAGACTTGACTCCACCCGAATCATCCAACGATCTCAATCTCGTAGAGAAGCACGCCTCGTGCCGAACGAGCAGAGCTTGAATCCGGAACCCTCATCACGGAATCTCCAATCATTAAACCCTATAGGCTTCCGCTACCGTTAGGATATCTGCACAGCCAAACAACTCAGTGAGCTCGCGGTTCATTCTCCTGCTTCAAAAGACCTGCTCACAAACACACTTCCAAAGACAGTTCTTAGCACTCGTCGGTCAAAAATGATGAGTGCATTGGCATCCTCAATCAGCATAGTCCAGAACTCGTGCCAGTAGAGGAACCGAACGTATTAATGTGCGATATATTGTGTATATCTTTTATCTATTGATGAAATCTTCTGCGATCCAAAATCGGCTAAGTCTGTCTCGGCTAAGTTCTTCATTTAATGTTTGTAACCAAAAAGTCAGTCCTGCAAACGAGGGCTGACTTTAATTGTATCGATCTGACTTTAATTTTATCACGACAGGTATAAAATTAATAAAAACCGGCACCACTATAAGTCATCGGACCACTCCCAAATTATACGCTTTGAATGACACTTATCCGATACAGTACACGAGCGATGTATGTTAGTTTTTGTACAAATGTTATAATATTTTGCTGCTTTCTTTAATAAACCAATACGTGATACAGTAACTCAATTGAATAAAAGTAAATTTATTTAAATTTTTAAAACCCTTCATGATTTGCCAATCCTGGCTACGAGAATTCCGTATCTTCTATTCGCTACAAAGTTGTTAGCAAATATTTTGACTGTAATAATCCATACATTTCCATTAACTTGTCGCAAACTACACCATTACACCAACGACAGCTAGGAAAATTTGAGATTTTTGTATTGCGTTTTAAAATTCAATATGTTGCATTGTTCAGTATTATTTTGTTCCTAAAATAGCCGTACATATTCATGTTGCTGTTAAGGTTGGTTCCTATTTTCTGTTCGTCCCTTCTGCTACGGGCCCTTTCCATGGATCCAACGGCAGCAGATCGGCTTTGGCTCTATCCCAATCTGTCACTCGTTCCCGTATCCACTCGATCTGCCCGAACCGATGGTGTGTGTGAGTGTTCGGCTAGTCGCAATATTTCGCACGTTCACATGTTCTGCTCACGAACACTTCCATTTCAGCTCATCGCCTTATGTTTTCATCTTTATCCCTACCGACTATTCCAACTTGGACTGTTTTCTTGCAGCAGATAACAACATGGGACTGCTGTTGTTGCTTCTCCTCCCAATCGAATCCACCAAATGAAATGCGACGAATAATGATGTTCGTTTCGTTATTACATAAATACATGTCCACTCGTCACGTGGATCGTACCGTTTCTGCCGTACTCTTCGTTTCGCAGCAAAACATATAGGATCGGTGTTCTGTGCCAGTAAGCGTGGTTAATCAGTGCAGTTGCAAAATCATTCCCATACGAGATCATTTACGAGCGATAGTTCTTCGTGTATTAATTTTATATCACTACTATCACTATCGCTACTTCTATTTTTCTCTATAGATCACTCAATCGCCTCTACCTGCACGGTTCCACGGATCTGCAACTGCAACTAATGTACTCTGCTTCTGATAACACCAATTATCATCCTCCATTTTAATTGCAACTTCTGATCGCAATCGTTGATCCAGTTAACTGTAAGAATAACGGAAATGGATCGCATCTTCACGATAGCTGCTTGTTATTCGCGCATACAAACGATTGCATCCGTCTTGTCGGCCTTCTTATCCGTCAACGTACATTCGACAATATTTTCACACAAAGCCCATTTCCATGTGCAACGAAATGTGAGCAAGCTCGATCTATCATAATATTATGATGCAATAAAATAACTGTGTTTTTTGCAACAAGCAAAACTCGAAACCGCTACAGTACAATGTGAATTTCTTCTCATTTAATTAACTGAATAAGAAACAATGTGAAAAATGTTCCAGTTACTGCACTGCTCACAATACGGAGAGAAGTCATGTACATGAAGGTAAAAGCGAAGACGTTGACTTAGTTGCAAATACTACTATTAGACACTTGGGGCAGTTATTATAATATCCAGTAGCATAAAACCTGGCAAATGCATAACAGCAGTGTGAGTGTTCGGCTAGTCGCAATATTTCGCACGTTCACATGTTCTGCTCACGAACACTTCCATTTCAGCTCATCGCCTTATGTTTTCATCTTTATCCCTACCGACTATTCCAACTTGGACTGTTTTCTTGCAGCAGATAACAACATGGGACTGCTGTTGTTGCTTCTCCTCCCAATCGAATCCACCAAATGAAATGCGACGAATAATGATGTTCGTTTCGTTATTACATAAATACATGTCCACTCGTCACGTGGATCGTACCGTTTCTGCCGTACTCCTCGTTTCGCAGCAAAACATATAGGATCGGTGTTCTGTGCCAGTAAGCGTGGTTAATCAGTGCAGTTGCAAAATCATTCCCATACGAGATCATTTACGAGCGATAGTTCTTCGTGTATTAATTTTATATCACTACTATCACTATCGCTACTTCTATTTTTCTCTATAGATCACTCAATCGCCTCTACCTGCACGGTTCCACGGATCTGCAACTGCAACTAATGTACCCTGCTTCTGATAACACCAATTATCATCCTCCATTTTAATTGCAACTTCTGATCGCTATCGTTTTTATATCACTACTATCACTATCGCTACTTCTATTTTTCTCTATAGATCACTCAATCGCCTCTACCTGCACGGTTCCACGGATCTGCAACTGCAACTAATGTACCCTGCTTCTGATAACACCAATTATCATCCTCCATTTTAATTGCAACTTCTGATCGCTATCGTTGATCCAGTTAACTGTAAGAATAACGGAAATGGATCGCATCTTCACGATAGCTGCTTGTTATTCGCGCATACAAACGATTGCATCCGTCTTGTCGGCCTTCTTATCCGTCAACGTACATTCGACAATATTTTCACACAAAGCCCATTTCCATGTGCAACGAAATGTTAGCAAGCTCGATCTATCATAATATCATGATGCAATAAAATAACTGTGTTTTTTGCAACAAGCAAAACTCGAAACCGCTACAGTACAATGTGAATTTCTTCTCATTTAATTAATTGAATAAAAAACAATGTGAAAAATGTTCCAGTTACTTCACTGCTCACAATACGGAGAGAAGTCATGTACATGAAGGTAAAAGCGAAGACGTTGACTTAGTTGCAAATACTACTATTAGACACTTGGGGCAGTTATTATAATATCCAGTAGCATAAAACCTGGCAAATGCATAACAGCAACAAAATTGCTAATTGCGGAAATACTGCTGCGAGGACTGCAGTATAGTTTAAATTACAGAGGGATGGTGCTAGCGTACATGAATAAAAAGTTTAATTTGTTTTAGCACAGCAAGTTTGTAAGGCTATGTTTGTGTGTAAACGTATACCTGTTCCTAAGCTTCAACTCATGAAATAGCTAATTATTCTAAAAATTTAAAGCAAATTTAAAAAGTTACAAACTTTAATTTTTTTCTGTTATGCGGTATTAGTATTACAAAATTAGTTTTAACAACAGTTTCAATTTCATTTGATCTACATTGAAAAATGCAGTATTTCCAACAAATTGGTTGTATTGATAAGCCTCCGGTAGGCATTACAAGCCGAATCAATGATGTACCTTACCTTCATAACTCCGGAGCCGTTTTAAGGATCCTTTAAACAAGTGCACCAAGGACATCAAAATAGTGAAGAAACTATTAATTTTTTCATACGATGTTTTGCAACATGCATCTAAACCAACCACCACAATGCTGATTGACTTGTACTAGGCGCCTGCGCATTTCGTTCGGGGATATTCGAGAACAGCAAGCCGGAGCTTTGTCCACACCGCACGCATAGTGCATTCATCGGTATGAAAAAAAGAAGGAGGAGCCAACAGCAGCATAGACTATGGATAAAAAAGGGGCTGAGCGGCGAAGGAAAGGGACCATCCGATGACCCCTTGATTCATTCGTGAACACAGTTCATTCCACACCGAACAAAATTGGCGCTGTATCTTGAATTTCGTGGTCAATTTGAAATTAGAACTTGATGGCAATAGATTACCTTTCCCGGGGCTCGGTGTTACAGTGAAGCATTAAGCGATAAGCCGAATAATCTCAGTTTCGAGCAGAATATGGATTAAAACGACGTGTCTCTTGCCGCAAATAACGTTTTCTGGTGACATTTGTACGGATTAAAACGGTTTTTTCTGTGCTGGTGTGCTATTTTTCTAGTGCTTCGTTGCCGCGGTGCTGTGCATGATAATGAGTTGAAGGCAGCGTTTCTTAAGGGCAAATGAGTGTTGTGAATAGTGTTTAGTCGGGCGCTAGTGTTGTGGTGAAAAATGGTTTAAAGTGTACGGTGTGTTTGAAAAGATCAGCAGTTCACCGTTGCAAAGTTAACCGCCAATATGATAGACATAAGTATGTACGGAAATCATTCATCGCACACCAGTGGTTTTCAGAACAGTGATCTTGGGGCCGGAGGGTACCCCTATTTTACAGCGGGTCACCACCATCATCACCATTATCACCAGCACCAAAGGCAACCTGTCCAGTCGCATCAGCATACCAACTCTACTCATGTTGGCAATAGTACTACACCCGTGAATAATGCTACCAGTAACACCGCAGTGACCTCTAACAACAGTAACAGCAGCAACAACACTTCCAATCCGCCCACGGCCAATGTCCATCAGACTTCTTCATATGCTCACACATCTCATCTATATAGTCCGTCCGCGATCGAATACGGCATCACTACCTCTAGCTCTCCGACGACAGATTTATACTTTGAAGGCGATAGTCAGGGTGCAATCTACTACGGCCCCGGACAGCCTACACCGACGGCACCATTCCAGGAGAATCGGATCATTAGCGCCGACAATGGTCTGAGCTACACTAATCTGGATTATGCGATGTACCACCAGACACAGGATTGCGCAGATCCTAGTTATCTGGCGCATCATCACGATTCCAAACTGCATCTGCATCGCTACGGACCCTTTGCGGGAGCTATAGCGGACGATGCAGCGATTGCTGGTGACCATACTCACCATAATCACCTTCACCAACATGCACATATTTCGCACCCGCACAACCCCACCTCCCCTAGTGGGGTGAACGGCGGGGCTACTGGTTGGGGACAAGTGTACTCCGACTCGATTGCTCAGCAGCCGCAACACCAACATCTCCAACAGTCCCATAATCAGCACTCGGTAGCACAGTGCAGTCCTAACGTTGCTACATCCGCGGCCATGATTGACTCACCGCAAGTACTGCTGAACGCGAGTGCATCCGACGATGGCGACAGTAATGGTGGTGTCGGTACTAATTTTTCACACCTCCAGCATCACCATCACCACCCCCATCATCCACATCATCATCACCATCATGCGGCAGTATTGCAGCAAACCATGCATACTCAACAACAGCAGCAGCAGCAACAGCATCCGGCGAATCAACAATCGCAACAGCATCAGCAGCTGCAGCAGCAGCAGCAGCAGCAGCAACAACAACACGCTCACCAACAACAAAACCAACCGAATGCACCCACCTACAAGTGGATGCAGGTTAAACGAAACGTGCCAAAGCCTCCAAGTAAGTGTTATTTCAACCGTTGCCACACCGTTGGGTTATGTTGAATAGAGTTCGCAGCATCCCTGGATTACCGCAATCCCGTGGTGGATTGCGTCCCACTGAGCTTACCCACAACACTAGGCTAAGCAACGGGTAAAGCGATACAACTCCCATCGGGAGTTAGAGTCCCAATGGATTAACCTCCTTGAATGAAGTTTGTGCGTATGTGTGTGTGTGTGTGTGCGTTAGGTTGGTTGTGCTTTTTTGTATTGTTTGGGTTGGGTTTTGTATTTTATTTCGAACTCAGCAAGCACGTACGGCTGTAGCAGTTCTACCGGATTTATCAGAACAAACATCCAACACACCTTTTAGTTTTCTTAAACTCCTTCTCTTTCTATACATTTTTTTATTTTCACGGGTTCAGTGTTTTTATCAGTGTCCAGAAATCCTTCACGTCCCATGTTTGGACCCCGTGATGCACTATAAAAATATAACAAACCGGACCACCAAAGCCATAAATTATACTCCGTAAAACATCAATGCCGCGCTAAAGGGCAGCCATGATAAAAAGGGTCATAATTCAAAACATTCCGTACACATCTTACCTTTCGGCACGATCGTTATCGTTTGCATCGTTTGATAATGCACAGCCGTACCTAATGTAAGCTGAGACGCACAACAAACATAAAATGTGATTTGCAGCTGACGTCACGCGTCATTGATCTGCCATTTCTAGTGTCATTTTTCGGTTCGGAACATTCACGGTTCTCTGATAACGGTGTGGTGCTGCTGGCGATTAAACTATACATGTGTCAAGGGCTTACGAGATTTTGGCTACCGAACAGCCTCAAAAACAGGCTGCGGTATTGTTCGTCCAATAACACAAAGTCTCAACATAACACAAACTTTCGTATCTATTTTTTAAAAACACTCAACTTTTTTTATAACGCTCGCGTTGCTGTCCCAAGAAAGACGCATAATGAGTCCGACTGTGTTAATTAAAAACTTCAGGCATGGAAGGAAAGGTGAACAAACTTCAGCTCAATCGTTCACGGGTAAGAGTGTCGCAAGCACTTGGTCAGGTGTTACACAGCTCCTGGATTTAACAGCCTTCTAGTATACGGTGCGTGACTTGGGTCGTTCCCATTTGAATGAAATTGCCATTATCGTCCGCTGGCAGCAAAGTGGACCCCAGGTGGAAACGTGTCGAGGACAGACGTTTTTTTTACATCGATATCGTCAAGGTCACTGACGAAAAACGATTCCGAGGGTCTGGTTGACCGGTGGTTGAAAACGAAAGCGAATTTAGTTGCCATAAGAAAAGAAAAACGGAATAAAGGACCTTTTATTTCTTCGTCGTAACGTGGTCACATTTTTTGGCAGCCTGGGGGGTGGAGCGTTGCGGCAGCCGATCAAATGAAATAAATCCTTCCAGAACAGCATGTACCACAACGCCCACGATCGATAGTACGGTTCTCGTGCAAGTATAAGCACACAAGCACACGTACCACAGCTGAGACCTCAATTTACTTTCAATTGAACACCCAGAGTCCACTGTCAAAAATGTCACCAACCGACGCACTCAGCTCGGCTAAGCTCACCCAATTGGTAGCGACAGCAGAAACGTGAGGCAGCAATTTGAATGTCATTGAAAATAAAAACAAATATTAATTTCATATTTGTCCCCACTGTACGCTTGTGCTTCTTCTACTTCGTCGCTATCCGGTGTTGCTATGCATGAACTTTTTATTCCTAATGCAACGAAAACATACATGTCTGGAAGCGCGAAAAACGCTGTATCACTAGCTTTTCTTTGCACGCATTCGTAGCTTCACTCATCAATACCAATCAATTCTAGCACCAACACACGCCGGTGTTGAGGCGATCACATTCGGACAGAAAGCCAAACCTATATTACGGCTTGATTTCATCTGGTCTTCTCTCTGCACTCTCATTCTCTCGGCTCATTTCCTTCGATTAAGTAACGTGATACTGTTTTACCAAAACTGTTGAAGGTGCCTAGTGGAAGCCGCCTTTCGTACACGGTTTGACCGGTTTCGAGGTGTTCACTTGTTTGATTTTGTAAGTTAGGTTTAAAAATGCATTGACCTAAAACTACGAAAAGCATGCAAATACACCGGCTAACATTTCTTCGCCACCAATCTGAGTGTATCTGGAGGTCGCTTGGTCCGTCCCCCGTACGTCTAGTCACCACACTTTCAGCACACCGTTCTCATAGGGACCGGAGTATAAATAGAAGATTTTATCACGGCAACATAATTATAATATTTTCACATCAAGTGACACGCAACGAATCGGTGACACCTCTCCCTTCGACCGAACAACTACAATGAACACCAACAAACGCAAAGTGTTTTTTATAGTTTTACCAATTGTGCCACCCTCCGGCAAGAAACGTATTCTAACGTCCAGGCGTTGTTAGTACCGTTACCACCGGTAGCGATCCTAACGTTTCTGACCACCACTGCGAGCTGATCCATAAAATAATTAGGAGGCAACGTGGTGAATTTTTGCCTCATTTCCATTCCATACCACCCGCACACTTCAGCAATGCAGCTATCACCAAATCTGAATTACATTCGGATTTCGTTTCTGGGCCCGGGTCACTATCGATGGACTGTGTAAAGTGCTAACAGAGCCGACAGCAAAAAAAAACGTTAGAAAAATGAGGGTAAAAAACGAAATGCAGAAAGGTAAACTCTAGCGACGGGTTCCCATCACAAGACATCAGCACGTCTGAGCAGATTGAAGGAACGTCGTAAAGAAAACCTTTTGCGACTAAAGTTTCGTGTTTTCCCCAAATTTCGTGCACCAAATGCGACAAAGCGCGCCAACGTTGCTGATATTTGGTTAGTTTACAAAAAAGTATAAAAAAAAACCTCCCCAATGAGTGCGTGATACGTTCAATTTCATCTTCATAATGCTAGTTACCTTCAAGAACTTGTCTACATTCTTTGAGCATGCCAGTATTCAGTGCTGGAACAAACAACAGTACATATTATTGAAAATTTTTTATTATGTTTCGTAAAAAAATCTCAATCAACATTCCGCTTGCGAAATGTTGCTCAACTGTGTCAAAACCTTGTGCACAAAATACAATAATAATTGATCGTGTTCCATCACTGCAATCTGGTTGTAGCCTAATCATCGAAATATTTTTTCTCGCTTGGATCACATCAATGTGTTACTAATGTTGCAATCTACATATGAACACCAACAAAAAAAAAACGGTTAGCATAGCGGTAGCGCTAGCGGTGTATGTAGACTCACTTTCATTAGCCCATTATTAATGATCTATCACAAATAACTTAACAAGCTTCACTGGCACAGGGAAATCTATTTATCTAATCAAACTGACCAAACAAGTTTGCTTCCTTCGATTCGTATCCTCTAAAGTAGCGTCAGTTTTTTATTCTATAGTATTCATAGAGTTGAGTCATATCCAGTCGATTGAATTTCGTCGAATCAAGCTATTATTACATAGAGGAAGATAAGAAAGAACAAGCTCTTGCGTGAAAGAATAAAACGATCAAACTCTATCAGGAAAAATGTTCAGCATAACTTAAGAAATTTTGATAATTAAATTTAGTATTGAAAAAAAATAATTATACAAGTTTATTATTAATGTAATAAAATATATATAAATCGTTAATTTTAACACTCAAAATGTCTTTGCAAATGTCTTTTGTATAAAAAGTTAAAATTTAATCAATGAGCTTGTGCGTCGAATCGAGCTGTAACATTACAAACCTGAAATGTGAACCACAAGGTCCGTTTCTGGATCTCTACGGAATTTGAAACAGCCTACGAAGAATGTCTAACTTTTTCGCCTCAACCACTACAGAGAAACAAAACACGAAGCGGCGAACGTATAAAATACCAAATTCTGCCGTATTTCAGAGAATGGCCGCGTTTTATCATATTTCGACGTTGCTCTCAGATCTGTATGGAAAGTGCTGGTCCATGTTGCCTGTCATATAGCGAATTAATGTATTTGATCAAATGGTTCATGAACTTTGACGCTTTAGTGTCGCCCGGTGTCGCAGAGGAGTAAGCTTCTATTATCCGGTTACAAAATTGGGCTGGTAGTGAAATTCTAAAATTTGCACCACTTCATTGGATGAGTAAAATTTAGAAGAATTTCATAGTAATAGTCTCGCTCATATATTTTAAATTACTTACATTGTTGTGTTGAAACATAGTAATAGTCTCGCTCATATATTTTAACTTACATCTTTGTGTCGAATTTTAAACAAAGTGTTAATATAATATAAAACTATTAGTTTTACACCTTCAATGGTTGGAACGGTGGTCCTAATCGCATCACAACTATACCCCCGTACGAAGAACTAGAAATCTGCGACTATTATTCGAAGTGGAAAAAAAACAAAGATACAATAAAAATACCAAAGTGGTAAGCATAAATTATTTGCTAATGAAGACTTTAAGGCTTTACATAGGTAATTTGCCTTAAATTGTACACAACTTACATGTAGACATTGACATAAAATGGACAAAATATGTGCAAAACAGTTTTATCTTCTGCTTTGGCACATCGAACTATGTCGGCCTATTTCATACCTGGGATTTTATGTAACCCGTAAGCTTGATGGCATTCGATACCCAGTCTTTCCGACTATTATTTTCGTTTTAAATCTACCATTCTTACCATTCTTATAGCTCTTTGGCTTCATTGTACAATACTGTGCAATGGTTTACAATGCAATAAGAATGAAATATTTGGGATGAAATATTTAGAGGAATTAACCCCCTATATCCCTCCCATATCGTAGGGAAACAAATCTAAACCCACAATAGAATGGGTTCAATATTTACATGATCAACTTTATTTATTTCACAACTTCTTTTTACCACTCCATACCCCTCGCTCCTATGCAGACGTATCCATCACTTGCGTAAACGATTCACTGCCAAGAATACGAACGATTTCACTGTAGCCACAAGGCACACGGGTAATTCTACACCGCGCACGGTGTTATATTTTTCCCGATAGCTTGATGGTCATGTGACATAGTTTTATTTGCTCGGCACTAGTAACGGCCAGCGTTAAAATGCCGTCACCAGCGAGTGCGTCTCAATGATGCCCGAACTAAATCTTACGATCACATCACGTAACTAGAAACGCTAGAATGTTTGGGCAAAGTTCATTCCCCTCGCCGTACCGTCGTACAAGTTCAGGCGACACGCGACACGAACGAGTTTATTGTTTATCATAGATCGTCATTCAATATCAACGCCTGACATCGGCCAAGTCAAGTGACTGGACGCGAATCCCTGTGCAGTGATGGCTTCGTATTCGCATTACGAGTGCTTACTAGGACCACAGACGACCTCTGGACACGTAGCCGATAAAATCGATTGCGACAATCCTTTTCGATGGTGTAATGCTCTAGCTGCTAGACGCTGCCAACCATTTCTTCTAGCGTGGGGTTCCATCCACCGGATCTATGCCACCGTGTTGATATAGCCGGGTGCATGGTCGAAGGCTATTGATTACTGTTTAAATAAGAAAAAAAGGCTTTTACAGCCATCGGATCGACGACGCGGTCTGTTTGCGCATACTGTATACTGTAGCTAAGCTGAAACCAAGCTTCTCTGCCCATTCTACCAGCTGTCTCCTATGATGAGAACATTTTACGTATCTTCCGTCCCCTCTCTTTGTAGTTTTGCGCAATCGAAACCAATGGTATCGTGAAAAGCTGTGTCAAACACGTTCGAGGTGCGTTACTGCGTGCATGCGCTCAGTGTAGCAAAACTTTAACTATTCTACCGTGCGCTGCTGAGAACTTTCACCCCACGCACAACAGCGAGGCCCGCCTCGGAAGTGATGGATATCGAAATGGGCAAAAGTTAAACCTCCATATTGAACTGAGTAAGCTGTAAAATGTTCCTGCCTTCCCGTCGGTCGTCATACCAACGCCCTCCGTGGGAGTAATCCTTCGTGAACGCTTCGACTTCGACATAATCCCGACTTTCGCCAGACATCCTTATTGTGTAGTATAATCTATTAATTAAACCTGTCAGTTACCGCACTTGGGTCGCCGCGGGATGGTTCTATCGCGGCAATGTCTGACTGTCGGCTGATAAATTAGCGCTTGTTTCAAACTTCAACAAGTTCACACCTCCAACCACTGACCCTTTTTAGCTAGCTGCCAAGCTTTTGTTTATTTATGGATTGGCCAAAAAGTTATCCTAAGCGTCGCCGTGGACTATGTTGTCGTATTTGGAACATGCTGGGAAGGTGGGTAGAGTGTTTGCATGTTCTGGTCGGCACGGTGCCGGTAAAAGCAGTAAACAGACAAGGGCATTTTCCAATCTGATGTCATTCCATCAGATACTGTTTGCTAACGACACTCTTCGTCAGAGTTTGCTCACTTGTACGATGTAAAACATCGATTGGGGGCTCTAATTTCCATGGCAAAACCATTCCGATATGTTCATGTGGCGTGTACCGACATAATCCCTTGCGTATTTGCAACTGTAGAACAGTTCTCTACATGGTCGCACATTGCAGCTACACGGCCGATGACATCGTTCCTTAACTAACAGTTGCCTATTATGAAATAGCTTACCATCTTCAGTAAATCACTGATAAGTCCCAATGAACTCGCAAGACCCAACTTATGCGTCTGTCCACACTGGAGCAATCTCAAAAGCCCCCAAAAGCCTCCAAGTGTTGCTACCGAACCGCCAATCACTAGCAATGTTGACGCTTTGGGATTGCTGCTTCGTTTTAATTCGTACGTATCCCGTATACATATATATATTTTGTACGATCGCTTTTGCATGCTCGATATGGGGCTATCGGGCAGTGGAGGTAAAAAAAAATAGCTGACACGAGCGTTGAGAAATGACCCATCCTGAAGGAAACAGTAGCAGCGTAGCTTATCAATGAGTAAATGTTTATCGCAACAACTGCAGCACCACACACGGTCACACACCAATTTGTAGGGCTTGGGGAAGGGTTAAGGCGTGCTGCTAGAGAGAAAAAAAATGATCGAAAAAACACACATTAGATTCTCGTAATCGCAAACCTGGTGCTGCGACGGTCTGCCAGCCCACAACCGCGAGACTTACAACCGCGTCACGTTGCAGTAGGACATAATAAAGTGTACCAAATATTTGATTTGCTTCCGATAGATAAACACAATGCGCTAGAGCGCTACAGCACTGACAACAAAAATCCTACAAATGTTCAGGTCTGCGTTCTTCCCTAGCCAGGTATTTGTTCTGATAGTGACTCCGAAAGCGACTGTAAGTAGTATCGATGTTTCGTGTATCGGATTGACATCGTGTCAAGATAACGCACGTGAAGCTTCCTGTCCGCGTTGTTTGGTATAATCGATCGGATGGTAGCATAGCGTTCAGAACTACTCCTCAATCTCGCTCACCGGGAGTTCGATAAAATTGTATCGCAAAGCCATGCTAGTCCGCAAGCTCCATTCAAGTACTCTGCAAACGCTTTAGATAAACGGTGGAATAATCACTCCTAGGATATCTGTACGTTTTGTAGATAATGCTTAACACTAATTGGATGAACGGATTTTTTTTTGTTTTGTTTTTGTCAAACTGGGAGAAGCTAAAACAAAATAATACATGTAACGTGTAAACTACACATGTTTCACTATACGATAAGTGTGCTACACTAACTTACATATGCAATTCATTCGAGTTCAATTAATGCATGTAATCCTTATAGCCTACATTTCGGCGTAAACACCCTCCTTTAGGTCATATGTTTACTTATGAAACAACTATCTATCAATTAATACAGTTTTATGTGAATCTTTTATTTCTCAAACAGTGACCAAGCCTGTACAATTAGCAACGTCACCGGAATATCACATTCCTGCCCATGTGCTCGATCCGCTAAGAGTTCCTAATCACACGACTGTTGGTATGTATTAAAGGCTTGCTGAAAGATCAATCAGAAATACATTTTTGAACTCGCAGTGTCAATCAAACTTCGCCATTACCTTCAACCCCTTTCCATCACTTCCTTTCCATTAGCCATTTCACATGCTATTCCTCAATTGCTTAGCATCTTTCACCTTGTCTTTACTCGTTGAATTAGCAATACTAATCTATTATATGGTGTACGAACTTTTAACTTTCCGGAAGCTCCCAGCACGGTTTCACCTCACCAGTCTAGCTTTCTGATGAATAACAACAGTACGGGCCGTACGAATTTCACCAACAAGCAATTGACGGAGCTGGAAAAAGAATTTCACTTCAACAAATATCTGACACGGGCAAGGCGAATAGAAATAGCCAATTCTTTACATCTGAACGAAACACAAGTAAGAAAATTCGGTTGTACTGATACACGTAACGGATTTAACCATAACAAATACCATTCTAATACGTCTTTTTACGGCTATCGTGGGTTTAGGTGAAAATATGGTTCCAAAACAGACGCATGAAGCAAAAGAAACGCGTTAAGGAAGGCTTAGTGCCGCCGGAAGTGCAGAGCCAATCGCCCAAACACTCCTCTTCCATGATTAACACCAACACCAACGATTCCTCATCGGCCAGCTCGACGACAGCATCGAACACGGCGGCAGCAACTGCTTCCGGAACCTCGAACCCTTCTACCTTAAACGAAAGCAATGAAAACAGTCGCGAATCAACTACTATATAGACTACACCAATGTAATTCCAAAACATACCCGGCCTCTCTTTCTTCTTTCTATGTTGCATATTCATTATCTTCACACTGAAAGTCTAACAATGGAAATTTCATTTTCCAGCACTTTACTTTGTTATTTTGCTAGAACGTTGTTCACATGCACGGTGAATACGGTACCGTCAATTGGAAATTGGAATATTATCAATTACGACATCAATTTCACACCAAACCTCCATCAGCTGTGTTTAATCCGTGCACATTTCCACACTGTGTGACTTTGCCAACAAGCGTATTAGATATTTGTTGATAATCACTTTTCCTTCTACTATTCGATTCACATTCTGGCCAGAAAATTAACTACGAGGTACTGTGAACAGGCTTAGGGTACAATATAATTGCTTTGTTTTGTTCCATTTACCGGATGCTAGTCTTTTGAAACGTAAGATTCTTAAGTAACTAAAACGTTTGCACGATTTATCCCTTGCTTTCCCGTGCAGAAAAGAAGACAAGGAGATTTGTACACAAAACAAGGACAACAAATGAAAGAAGATTAGCTCAATCGATTCCAATGTTCCTCTTTGCTAGATATTAAACGAACCAAATGTTTCCTATTTGATAATAGACTTATTAAAGCGAACCCATGCACATGCATCTGTAACCATCGAAAAGTAGTAAGTTAGCATAATTAACCAATACGTTTTTATCCTATGAATGCTATATCCAAAGCTGTGCAGATGCATTTCGATAAAAAAAATTGGGACACTTTCACGATGTTTCATTTTTGCAGCAGTGTAGCAATGCATTTGTTAATGTACAAACTGAAAATTATAAATTTATGAGATTGTTCATATTCAGTTTTTGCACTGGTTACATGGATAATGTTAAACATACGAAAACACAATTATGTGAAATCATTAGAAGACCACTAGGTTAAGAAAATTCCTATCGAATACAAAGATACATTTAAGATAATCGAACTCCCTTGGGAAAATAAAATATATTTTAGTAAAATTCAAACAAAACAAAATGTTTCATCTGATTTTCGAACTTACTTACTTACTTACTTACTTACTTACTTACTTACTTACTTACTTACTTACTTACTTACTTACGTGTCCGGCCGCTGGCGGTTGCCTTCGCCGTCGCCATCGTTCACGATGGATCACGTAATCCACAAATCCGAATGTTCACTGGTAGTCCAGTGGAGGAAGGCTAAGCCGAACATACTTCGCGTTGTACGGTGTTGGCTCTGCAGCATGTCTTAAGAAACGCTCCATAACACTACTCTTTCATCGGGTCTTTAGTTATATTTTCAGTTAAAGTGGACCTTCCATCATAGTTCAGTCGGCGAAGAACTCGTCTATGATATTCTTAGCACAACGTGTGCTACTGTGATAAACTCATCATTAAGAACGGGCTTCGTTTTTTTTTTTTGTACATCGCCAGGCAAATACTTATTGTTAATCGGATATCAGAACTGAGTCCAAGATCTACCAGCAGTGTCGGAAAATTGTAGTCTAGCTGCTACTTGTTAATGCACACCACACGATCTCACACTGATCCTGCTGTCGTGCATTTTGGTTTTTTCTTGGAAACGTGTCCAACCTTGTGAGTGCCTAGATGATACAGGAGAGAAAAAGTCTAAAGAACGCACCCTTATGTATGACGCAAGTGTAATTAATCAAACTAAGGAATAGCTCAAAATTGAACTTCAGAATTTAGGAAAATAAAAAATTACACAATGAGCTGAAGAAGAAGAGAAGAAGAAGAAGAGAGTTCTTATTTAAAAAAAAAACATAGCAACTAAAATGTTTGCTAGGTGTTTTTTTTTCTTTTTAATTTGGACAGTGTGAATATCGGTAAATTCAAACTTTATACATATCTATAATCTTATGCTACTACCTCCTACCATTCAGCAAACATCCGCCGGCTCTAGAACAACAAGGCAATAGTTAAAGACAGATGAAACAGCGGACTTGATCAAATTCGTCAAAACTATAGATGGAAACTATCACAGAGGATTCCGAAACGGAAAAGCAACAACTTATAAGATCTTAACACGATAAGCTCACCCTGAAATCCCTTCAGGGATAGGAATCCCTGAAAAACTTACCTTATAAGAATAACAATGACCAACATCACATAGTAGGTAGATAAGGTCCCTTTGCTTGTATTCTCTTCAATCTGGCGCTAGAGAGGGTCATCCGAGACTAGGAGGAGGAAACTTCGGGGACTATCTTCTATAAGTCAATTCAGACGCTACTGATATAGACATTGGTTTGACGCTCTCCTATGTAGCACAAAGATAGAGACGAATGTAGTCTTAAAGACCCAAAGCCTCTATAAAAAATGAAAAAAGGTATGTAGCAGCACCATACCAAAGGATAGAGCAGACGGCGCTGAACACCGAGATAAACCTGAAATTTACGATTTACTTGCTAATAAATAGTGATTTACAGCAATTCGGCAACGAAATAGTGTTTTACGCAAGAGTGATGTGCAAATAGGTGGTCGTACCTTTGAAGTCGTCCAAAACTTCACATATCTGGGGTTAAAAGTCAGCATCGACGACATCATAGACATTGAATTACGCGCATGGGTGTTGGCTGCCAAGCGGTCATACTACAGCCTAAGGAAACTTATTCTTTCAAAATACCTCTCGCGACGGACGAATCTGGAACTATATGAAACCTCTTTTGTCCCAGCACTCACAAACGAGATATGGACTCTGTTCAAAACTGACTCTTATCCACATACGAGAGGAAGATGCACAGAAGGATATTTAGCATCGTATGTGTGAAAGGACAATGGAGGAACCGCTACAATGACGAGATCTACGACCTGTACGGTGAATTGGCTGACGACAGCGCTAAATATCAAGGTATCATGTATTGTTGCAGCAGGCAAAGACTGTGGAGCGGTTGTAGCGCTCGATAAATAAATACGAATAACACAATAACATTACGAATAATACAAATAAACGAGCATTTTAAAAATCCTAATTATTGTTTTTTTTTTATTTCCCGTTGCTTTCGATGTTGTATGCAAGTACCATTCACAGTGGGATTGTGTTGCATTCACCTTTATCTTGGCCACAATACGCTTTTCGATCCCGCTGTCAAAACGCCCACAACGCTCTCAATGTACCTTGGTCAAAATGACAGCCGAAATAAACAAAAAAAAACACACAAAAAGATAAAACAAAAAATTGTGCGTGTATTTCTCGGTGCTTGTAATTATTCCTATATTAAATATTCCCATTATTTCTTGTGCCGCAATATGTAACTTCTTGTACTGCAAATGGGTTAAAAGAGTGTATTTGTTTCAAACACGGATACCGAAGTGATCTTATTGATTTTTAAGCCGTGCAAATTGTGTTCCAAAAATTGATAGTCTTTCGGGAGTCCTCTAGACCTATTACGGCTCGAAAATGGTGCATTTCTGCAAACTGTGCCAGCTGCTGCACAAAAATATGGACTTTATCCAGTGAAATTCAAACTTTATACATCTCTATAGCCTTATGCTACTACCTCCTACCATTCAGCAAACATCCGCCGGCTCTAGAACAACAAGGCAATAGTTAAAGACAGATGAAACAGCGGACTTGATCAAATTCCTCAAAACTATAGATGGAAACTATCACAGAGGATTCCGAAACGGAAAAGCAACAACTTATAAGATCTTAACACGATAAGCTCACCCTGAAATCCCTTCAGGGATAGGAATCCCTGAAAAACTTACCTTATAAGAATAACAATGACCAACATCACATAGTAGGTAGATAAGGTCCCTTTGCTTGTATTCTCTTCAATCTGGCGCTAGAGAGGGTCATCCGAGACTAGGAGGAGGAAACTTCGGGGACTATCTTCTATAAGTCAATTCAGACGCTACTGATATAGACATTGGTTTGACGCTCTCCTATGTAGCACAAAGATAGAGACGAATGTAGTCTTAAAGACCCAAAGCCTCTATAAAAAATGAAAAAAGGTATGTAGCAGCACCATACCAAAGGATAGAGCAGACGGCACTGAACATCGAGATAAACCTGAAATTTACGATTTACTTGCTAATAAATAGTGATTTACAGCAATTCGGCAATGAAATAGTGTTTTACGCAAGAGTGATGTGCAAATAGGTGGTCGTACCTTTGAAGTCGTCCAAAACTTCACATATCTGGGGTTAAAAGTCATCATCGACGATATCATAGACATTGAATTACGCGCATGGGTGTTGGCTGCCAATCGGTCATACTACAGCCTAAGGAAACTTATCCATTCAAAATACCTCTCGCGACGGACGAATTATGATACTTCTTTTGTCCCAGCACTCACAAACGAGATATGGACTCTGTTCAAAACTGACTCTCAGCCACATACGAGAGGAAGATGCACAGAAGGATATTTAGCATCGTATGTGTGAAAGGACAATGGAGGAACCGCTACAATGACGAGATCTACGACCTGTACGGTGAATTGGCTGACGACAGCGCTAAATATCAAGGTATCATGTATTGTTGCAGCAGGCAAAGACTGTGGAGCGGTTGTAGCGCTCGATAAATAAATACGAATAACACAATAACATTACGAATAATACAAATAAACGAGCATTTTAAAAATCCTAATTATTGTTTTTTTTTTATTTCCCGTTGCTTTCGATGTTGTATGCAAGTACCATTCACAGTGGGATTGTGTTGCATTCACCTTTATCTTGGCCACAATACGCTTTTCGATCCCGCTGTCAAAACGCCCACAACGCTCTCAATGTACCTTGGTCAAAATGACAGCCGAAATAAACAAAAAAAAACACACAAAAAGATAAAACAAAAAATTGTGCGTGTATTTCTCGGTGCTTGTAATTATTCCTATATTAAATATTCCCATTATTTCTTGTGCCGCAATATGTAACTTCTTGTACTGCAAATGGGTTAAAAGAGTGTATTTGTTTCAAACACGGATACCGAAGTGATCTTATTGATTTTTAAGCCGTGCAAATTGTGTTCCAAAAATTGATAGTCTTTCGGGAGTCCTCTAGACCTATTACGGCTCGAAAATGGTGCATTTCTGCAAACTGTGCCAGCTGCTGCACAAAAATATGGACTTTATCCAGTGTGATGACTCCAACGTGTGGTTGTTAGAAACTGTCTTTTCGGTGAAGGTACACAAAAACATTGTACCGATATTTAGGTATGAGAAAACTCATTAGCTTTTTTGCATATTTTAGATAACTCCAATCAATGGGCGTGTGGAACCGATCTGTCGAAAATGTATTCGCAAGTATAACAAAGTTATGAAGGACCTCAAAAAGTCCAACGGAGGATTCCCAGTTTCGCGGCAAACCTTCATCGAACACAACAAGCTCCACAACGGAGACGCGGAATCCCTGTTTCAGTTCTCAAATGCCGAACAACCGGCGTCGCTGTCAAGCTCTCAGAGCCGATCGTTAGAAAATCATCCATATCTGATGGACGATGAAAGTAAGGAGCTCATGTTTACCGGACAAGCGTCGGACAAGACGAATGGAAGCCAAAATGGCATGACGCTGAATCTTAGTGGCGAGGCGGCAACGGTCTACCGCATAACAATGGGTGACACACAAGAATCGTCCGACGAAGATAGTTCCGATGGCAAAAGCACCATCGCGGATGAGGATGAAAGCTCCGAGGATTCTAGCGAAGACGACGAGGACGATGACGATGATTGCTGTAGCGATGATACGGACGATTCTAGTTCAAGCTGTAGCAGTACCAGCAGCACCGGAGGTAGTTCGTCCGAAACGGGGGCCAGTTTGCGATTGGAAGAGCACATCGACCGGAGTACGGAAGAGTCTGCAGTTTTGTACAGTACATATATGGACGCACCCTTGATGCACAACCTCCCCGAAGGAAGTCTTCTGCAGGGAGTCGGTGACGACGATGTTGTTGCAGACGGTGATCGAATTTTTCCCGACAAAACGCTCATGAACGATGTATTAGATCCATTACAGCTGGAGGAACCGTTGGCCAAAATCGAAGACAACATAGAAGAAACAACGAAGCAACTGCAGTGCCAGGAACATCAAAAGCCACCGTTACAAGCGCAAGACTTACAAGCACCAGTACAGCAACACGAGCAACTCGAACAGAAGGAACAACCAGTCGAGCAACCGCAGGAACAACAACAGGCTCCTGCCACGCATGATGAAGCAACTGTTGAAAGAGAGGAAGCTCCAAAAAAGTCCCGAAAACGCAAGAAAAGAAACAATGGATCAACCGTACAAACGAAAAACTACGTGTGTCTCGTTTGCCAGAAGCGATTCTCAAAAGCGATCTATTTGAAGGTGCATACCCGCACCCATACGGGAGAAAAACCGTACGCATGTGACATTTGCTTCAAGAGCTTCACGCAAGCATCTAGCTTAAACACACACAAGCGATTGCATTTCAACGTAAAACCGTTTGTGTGCGAAATTTGCAACCAGCAGTATACAAGTGCCGGAAACTATAAGGTGCATTTGCGTACACACACGCAGGAGAAACCGTACGCTTGCAGTTACTGCGATAAGCGTTTTAGCCAACATTCTAGTAAGAAGATGCATGAGCGAGTGCACAGTCAGGAAAAGCCGTACCCTTGCCAGGTGTGTCTGAAAGCGTTCAGTAACGTTAGCAATCTCACGGTGCATATGCGTATCCACCAAGGATTGAAGCCGTACAAGTGCGATAAATGCGACAAAAGTTTCGCCCAGTCGCAAACGCTCAAGACGCACTACATCTCAGCACACACGGACGTGCGGCCATTTCAGTGCGATCGCTGCCCGAAGTCGTACGCAACGCTGTCGAACTTAAACAACCACAAGCATACACACCTGGAGGAAAAACCGTTCGGATGCGAAGAATGCGGGAAACGATTTACGCAAAAATCTTCACTTAAAACTCACACCCTGTCGCACAACACCGAGCGCCCGTTCCCGTGCGAAGAGTGTACGAAATCCTTCAACACGCAAGCCATGTTGAATACCCACCGGCGCAATATGCACTGCACCGAACGGCCGTTTGCTTGCACCAAGTGCAATAAATCGTACGCACAGGAAACGCGGCTCCGCCAGCACATGTTGAGCCATGCGGACGTTAAACCGCACCCGTGTCAAGAGTGTAACAAAACGTTCACGACCGCTACCAATTTGCGCATCCATCAGCGTGTACATTCGGGCGAGAAACCGTACCCTTGCCCGACTTGCGGCAAATGCTTCTCGCAACGATCGTCATTGCGAACGCACGAAATACTGCATCTGCCCCCGGAATTGCGACCCGATCCACCGGTTGCGGTCGACGTTGGACGTGGACGAAAAAGGCGCAAGAAAAAATTCGAATGTGGCCAATGCGGAAAAGGTTTCGCGCTACGTGGCCGTTACCGCAATCACATGAAACAGGTACACCAAAGAGATGTACAGGACGAAGACGATGACAGGGATGATAAGTGCATGAGCGTAGATGGTTCGGACGACAGTGATAATGGCAGGGAAGCCGATGCGCTTGAGAACGGTCTAAATGGAAGCAGGCAACTCAGTCAAACTACAGCCAACAGTATTTGCAATAATAATCGGTCTGGCAGGAGTCCAGAACGGCAACGATTCGAGGACGAGGATGAGGATGAGGAGTACGAGGAGAACGAAACTCATGACGATGATGATGAAGATTACGATGATGACGAAGAGGAAGATGATGAGCATAATGATAATGACGATGAGGAGAACGTAAATGAGGAGGAAGAGGAGGAAGAGGAAGAGGAAGATGTGCATTTAAACAATGCGGGAGGCGTTCCGTTGCAGGAGCAACAGTTCCATTATGGGCAGATAATTTCCGAGCAAAACTAATACCGCCAATTCCGTTCCCAGTATCACTAGTGTGTTGTATGTTCCCATTCTGTTCGCCTTCGCTGCATATACACTAATCCCTTTGTCGCTAGCTCATGTGTGCTATAGTGTTGGCTGAACTCAGATTCTGATCTCCATAGTATCCCAAAAAGCTGTTCCGTCGTGAATGTAACACAAGATCAAATACTCGTAAAGTGTAATCGTTAGCTTAACCTCCGTGGCGGACAACAAATTTTTAGCCGATGCAATATGGTCTGATCATCATTATTAGGAATGTGATGTGCAATTTATCTTTTTTTTTTCGTTCCCTGATTTCCTTGGCCAGTTTCGAAACAGTGTGGCCAGTGTATAGATGTGGAACGTGTTACGATTTAAATCCCGCACAACCCGGAAACGCGCGTGCGTTTGTATTTATTATGAGCAGTTTTATTTTATATGAGATGATATTCTAGAAACATATACCCAAAAAAACCCTCTTCTGGACTGTGATTGACTTCTATGAAAGAACCATCTGACAAAGGGAAGCGTTTACATGGAAGTTTGGAAATTTTTTAGGCTACATGAGAAAATAACGTTACAGCAAACTTTAGCTTTATTTTCGATTTTATCGACAATCTACCTCTCCCCAATATGTTCGACACTATTCCACAACACCACGCTACGAATTTCACTGTGTCAATTACCCTTCCAAATGACTCCTACTTGATGTGACCACCATCGCGAAGTTTGGTCAGCAAGGTATCGACATCGGGTAGTACGGATCCAGCCTGTCTTACAGGAGGATCCTCGACAGAAACAATTTCGATACGCGGCGTTGTGTCTACTCCCAGATCTTTCGGCGCTAATTTCTTGATCGGCTTTTTCTTTGCTTTCATAATGTTGGGAAGGGTGGCATAGCGTGGCGTATTGAGGCGCAGATCAGCACTAACAACGGCCGGCATTTTGGCCTTGATCGTTTCTAACCCTCCATCTACCTCGCGCACCACCGTCAGAGTGTCACCGTCCTTGTCGACCTTGGAGGCGAAGGTAGCCTGCGGCCAATCCAAAACAGCGGCAGTCATCTGTGCCGTCTGGTTGCAATCGTCATCGATGGCCTGCTTACCGAGTATTACCAAATCCGCCTTTTCATCCTGTGCAAGCTTAGCCAATATTTTCGACACATGAATCGGCTGCAACAAATCAAACTCCTTGCCAGCCACCTCGACATGAATGCCACGATCTGCACCCATGGCCAATGCCGTCCGAAGTACTTCCTGCGCTTGAGCCGGGCCAACCGACACGGCTACCACCTCGGTAGCGATCTTCTTTTCCTTCAGTTTTACTGCTTCTTCTACCGCAATTTCATCGAATGGGTTCATCGAATGCTTCACGCCCTCGGTGACTACACCGGACTTGTCCGGTTTCACACGAATCTGTAAAGGTACCAAAGTAAAGCCTTTAGCATTAGGATGGGGAAAATACCATTTTTGCTATTTGCTTCCGTTCAGCTGATTGCTTCCGTCACAGGACGGAAGGGTGTTGTGTAACGAACGATGCAGAACGGCCGATGGTTAGTTAATCGGGCTTATCAGTGATCATCATTCTGGAGCCTAGAAATTGGTGCTGTTGGGGATACGGTTCGTGCTATCTTCCCCATACACCCGGCAACACTCAACCACCCAAGGTTTGTACTTCAGTACTTTACCTACCTTTACAGCATAGTCGATTACGCGCTTAACTCCAACCAAAACCCGCGACATGATTGAATTTTGTTCCGCTTGCTGTAAATTTCCGCACGAACTAATTGGCGTCAACTTTAAATGCGATCCACAATGTATTCAATGTTGGCAAATTGAAGGATCAAAGTCTATTCTGCCAAGGTTGAGATATTTCGGGATGTGCTGCTTCAGTGGTGAGTACACGTAACTCGGAGGGCACCGCTATCAAACCGAATCGTTTTCGTTTTCATTTTACAGTGGGTAATGACAATTTTGAGGGTAAACCTATGCAGCCGATCGTACATTACACGTTATCCATACAGTATATCAACTGGATTATTTTTTATCAAAATTCTCAGGCCACCAATCGCCAATATTGATTTCCGAGATTGTAATATTCTAAAATATCAGAATTATTTTAACGACGTGTACATCGTGCTTAACTATTCGCTGTCAACTAGCGTGACACATTCAGTCTATCCATTTTCTATAGACCTCCGCAAAAGAAACAACATATGTATTCAGGCACAAATCTTCTCCAATATTCTTAAAAAACATAACATTTTGACCATACTAAATTACATCATGTGCAATGCTGATTACAGTGCGTTGTGTAAATAACATTCCATAGCGATCTATTCGGTAAAGTCAACGTTCGGGTATAGATATTAGTCTTTTTTGTCGCGTGAAAGTAATAGGTCGTGTAAGCGATGGCCAATACCGCCCCACTGATGATGCGTTTGGTCGGGAGTTCGATTAAAATTGCACATCGGGCCGGCCACATTATACGCGATGTAATGTGCCGTGGTGATCTGGGAATTGTAGAAAAAGGCAAAGATGATCTCCAAACCGAGGCTGATCGCTCGGCCCAGCGCTGCATCGTAGCGTCGCTGTCCAAACAATTCCCGAATGTAACCATCATAGGCGAAGAAGGACCAAGTGATCTAAATGTACTGAAACATAATTCTCCTGCAATGTTTACCAATTTACTGTACCTTATCGGAATTGTGTGTTCGTTTGTTCCAGGTACCCGACGACTGGTTGATCACAGAAAGCAATACTGAGTTTTTGGAAAAACACCAATGCCCCGAAACATTCGCTGACCTGAAGGAGTCGGATGTGGTGATTTGGGTCGATCCACTAGACGGAACCAGCGAGTACACTCAAGGATTTCTGGAGCGTGTCACAGTGCTGATAGGCATCGCGATCAATGATCGAGCTGTCGGTGGTGTGATACATCAACCTTACTACAAAGCTGAGACTGGTGACATCGGTCGCACCATCTGGGGTTTGAAGGGATGCGGCACGGGGGGCATTGTTCCAGTCAAGCCTCCGTCGGATCGGTTTTTGGTGACAACGACTCGTTCACATTCCAATGGTATCGTCCAATCTGCGTTAGATGCATTGGCGCCCGATGAAATATTGCGAGTAGGTGGTGCTGGTTACAAGGTGCTGCAGCTGCTGGAGGGTAAGGCCCATGCTTACGTCTTTGCGAGTGCCGGTTGTAAGAAATGGGACACCTGCGCGCCAGAAGCAGTACTGGAAGCGAATGGTGGAACGCTTACAGACATGCTGGGCCGTCATTACCGGTATGGTAAGGATGTAAGCTTCCCGAACAGCAGTGGGGTGCTGGGCACCGTTGCTGAAGTGTCGCACGATGACATTCTTAGCAAAATTCCTGAAACAGTCAAGCAGGCTATGAAGAACAAAGCTTAGACTAGTTCACTGTTTATATTGATATGAGCATAGTTTTATTTGTTAGTGAAACATGGAAAACTTTGAACCATACCGATTAAGCTGTTATGTTGTTTTTTTCGTTAAAAGTAAGTCCCTCCCCGTAGCAGTAGGTTTTAAAAATAATTAAACCTAAAACATTTTTAAATCCATTTCCAAATCGGATGCACGCACACATACACACTCATAAACGTCACGCATTATTAATCGTACCACAGGTTTTCTCTGGTTCAGTATAACATTTTTCCGTTCAGAAACTTACAGCTTAGAAAGCTGTCGCTTCAACATAGCCCGAAGTTCACGTCTGAGAATTTTTCCGCTCACATTTTTTGGTATCTCCGCTACGAAACGAACGCCACCGTGCAATCGCTTTGCCGGTGAGGCACGATCGGCCACGTATCGTTGTACCTCTTGTTCTGTTAGATTTGCTCCGGGTTGTTTGACTACGAAAGCCATCGGCAGCTCACCAACTGCTTCGTCCGGTATCCCAACAACGCCTGCATCCTTAATTTTAGGATTTGTAAGTAAAATTGCTTCAATTTCTGCTGGTGGCACCTGAAAACCTTTGTACTTGATAAGCTCCTTCAATCGATCGATGATAAAAAATTCTCCATCCTCATCATAGTAGCCAATGTCTCCGGTGCGTAGCCAACCGTTTTTGTCGATCGTTTCAGCCGTTGCCTTTTCGTTCCCAATGTATCCTTTCATAATCTGGGTTCCTTTAAAATATAGTTCACCCGGTTCGTTGGGACCCAGCAATTTCCCAGATGAAATGTCCACTACTTTTGCCATTGTACCCACCTGAAGCTTTCCAACGCTTCCAGACTTTTTAGAATCGTTCGGCTGTACCAACATGGCCAATGTGGTTTCGCTCATACCGTACCCTTGCAGAATGTGCTTTACTCCAAGACGCTTCCTGACCAAAATTTCCGTTTCTCTGCTCAATGGAGCAGCACCACACAACAACGTGTTTACACTGCTAAGATCGTAGTTATCTACCAGTGGATGTTTGGCCAAGAACACCATCAATGGAGGTACAACGAATACAAACGAACAACGGTAATTTTCAATGCAGCTTAAAAACAATCCTTCCTCAAACTTTGGTAAAAATACCATCTTCAGCTTGTTACATATAACATTGATCAACGTGAGACAACCGAATGCATGGAACCACGGTATTACACTCAACACAACGGTGGGAACTTCGAACGAAGCCTCCAACATGGTCAACAACGATACGCTAGCTATAACGTTTCGCTGCGTAAGCTGCACACCTTTCGGTAAGCCAGTAGTTCCGGAAGAACACATGATCAGAGCGACATGCTCTTCAACGTTCGTCGGTTCTGGCTGGAAGTAGTACGGATTGATAGCGCTTGTGCGCAAGAAGAAATCATCGTACAGCATCACGTCTGGTCCGAAGGGGTTCTCATCGCCGAACAGCAAAATAGATGGGACACCTGCGCGCCAGAAGCAGTACTGGAAGCGAATGGTGGAACGCTTACAGACATGCTGGGCCGTCATTACCGGTATGGTAAGGATGTAAGCTTCCCGAACAGCAGTGGGGTGCTGGGCACCGTTGCTGAAGTGTCGCACGATGACATTCTTAGCAAAATTCCTGAAACAGTCAAGCAGGCTATGAAGAACAAAGCTTAGACTAGTTCACTGTTTATATTGATATGAGCATAGTTTTATTTGTTAGTGAAACATGGAAAACTTTGAACCATACCGATTAAGTTGTTTTTTTCGTTAAAAGTAAGTCCCTCCCCGTAGCAGTAGCTTTTAAAAATAATTAAACCTAAAACATTTTTAAATCCATTTCCAAATCGGATGCACGCACACATACACACTCATAAACGTCACGCATTATTAATCGTACCACAGGTTTTCTCTGGTTCAGTATAACATTTTTCCGTTCAGAAACTTACAGCTTAGAAAGCTGTCGCTTCAACATAGCCCGAAGTTCACGTCTGAGAATTTTTCCGCTCACATTTTTTGGTATCTCCGCTACGAAACGAACGCCACCGTGCAATCGCTTTGCCGGTGAGGCACGATCGGCCACGTATCGTTGTACCTCTTGTTCTGTTAGATTTGCTCCGGGTTGTTTGACTACGAAAGCCATCGGCAGCTCACCAACTGCTTCGTCCGGTATCCCAACAACGCCTGCATCTTTAATTTTAGGATTTGTAAGTAAAATCGCTTCAATTTCTGCTGGTGGCACCTGAAATCCTTTGTACTTGATAAGCTCCTTCAATCGATCGATGATAAAAAATTCTCCATCCTCATCATAGTAGCCAATGTCTCCGGTGCGTAGCCAACCGTTTTTGTCGATCGTTTCAGCCGTTGCCTTTTCGTTCCCAATGTATCCTTTCATAATCTGGGTTCCTTTAAAATATAGTTCACCCGGTTCGTTGGGACCCAGCAATTTCCCAGATGAAATGTCCACTACTTTTGCCATTGTACCCACCTGAAGCTTTCCAACGCTTCCAGACTTTTTAGAATCGTTCGTCTGTACCAACATGGCCAATGTGGTTTCGCTCATACCGTACCCTTGCAGAATGTGCTTTACTCCAAGACGCTTCCTGACCAAAATTTCCGTTTCTCTGCTCAATGGAGCAGCACCACACAACAACGTGTTTACACTGCTAAGATCGTAGTTATCTACCAGTGGATGTTTGGCCAAGAACACCATCAATGGAGGTACAACGAATACAAACGAACAACGGTAATTTTCAATGCAGCTTAAAAACAATCCTTCCTCAAACTTTGGTAAAAATACCATCTTCAGCTTGTTACATATAACATTGATCAACGTGAGACAACCGAATGCATGGAACCACGGTATTACACTCAACACAACGGTGGGAACTTCGAACGAAGCCTCCAACATGGTCAACAACGATACGCTAGCTATAACGTTTCGCTGCGTAAGCTGCACACCTTTCGGTAAGCCAGTAGTTCCGGAAGAACACATGATCAGAGCGACATGCTCTTCAACGTTCGTCGGTTCTGGCTGGAAGTAGTACGGATTGATAGCGCTTGTGCGCAAGAAGAAATCATCGTACAGCATCACGTCTGGTCCGAAGGGGTTCTCATCGCCGAACAGCAAAATATGCTTGATGAAATGCCGGTGTTTGCGTGCTACTGGAATCACCCGTTCCGCAGAATATGGCGATAGGAACAATATCGTTGGCTTAGACAGATTAAGTGCATGCTCAAATTCGCCTGAAATAAAAAAAAGTAACGATAAATACCAGTTGCAGCGGGCTAGCTTCACACAACTATGCAGATACAGATAGCACTACATACACAAAGCTTCTCTTGTTGATATCTTAATTGTCTCGTTAACTTTTATCTATTATTATGTCCACATCACAAATCCGTTACGATAGCAGCCCCGTCCAACGAGACTGGCGCTATCTAAACAGACAGTCCGGCAATGAATTACTCGAAGTACTACGATAAGGGGCTTATCTGTCCATCATTCAGCGCTAGGCAACTTACGTTCGGTGTATGTCAAATTAATCGGCGCAACAGCGGCATTGGCAAAAAACGACGCGTACAGGGCTACGGGAAATTCGAGTCGATTTTCACTAATTATTCCCACTACATCGCCCGAACGCAAACCCGCCTCACTGCGAAGGCCCTCGGCTAAGCGTACACCGGCTTCCAATAATTCCAAATATCGCAGCTCACTCGAGTACACTCCATCGATCTGGAAAGGTCAACATGGTGTCAATCATGCAAAGCGACTGCTTGCAATTGGACGAGTAAAGGTTACTAACTTACCACTGCTACGTTATCACCGTGACGCATTAATCGTTTCATCAGGAACATTCCCAAAGATCCACATCCTTCGGTAACATTAACCGGCTCCGGGGTTCCCGAAAGGATCAATTTATTATCACGCTCGGATGGGTCCATCTCACGTAATTAACAATATAAAGCGAACAATTCGAGAGAATGTATTTTGCTCTTTCGGCGATACGCACACACCAGTCGGTTTAGCACTCTGCTAGGTCTGTGTTTTCTTATTCAAGTGAAGCGGACGAGTGAAAGAACTTATTTCGTATGCTGCAATATGTTTCACCACGGTCGTATGCTTCGAATTTTTCCTCCGGGTTTATTTCAAAGTCGCTATTGTTTTTGTCAAATCCAAGAACTGTCAAAAAAATATCCCAGAATGGGATGTTATTGCCATAGGCGGTGCCAATTTCTGGTATCTTCTGCTATCTGGGCTATTCGCTAAGAAGGTGTAACAACAAACGGAAAACTTTCAATTCCGTTTATCTTCAAAGATGATTGTTGCTTTTTGATTAATAAAGTTGATGAGGTGCGCTTCGCACTAATGATTAAAATTTTGCCAATATCAAGAAGACGCGCGATTTTTTACACAAAAAATCTTAACATAAAGTAATGTAATAACCTGTAAAATAATGTAATATATTGATCCGATAGCGGGATAGGATCCGAGGCCCTATGCGAAGGGTTTCACAGGCTCTACTACTCAACTCCGATTTCATCACGACCTCGTTGTGCAGAATGGTAACCTGATCCATCGTATATCCCAGCTTGGGTGAACGGACTAGTTCCAACCCCTTGGGATCATGGGTGAGCAGGAGGAGTGTGGGCAGGGGTATTTCTGAGGTATGGGGTAGCGAATCGATGCCTTTCGATTGGAATCTTGGTTGCATCTATATACAAGAAGGAATTACAGGGATATCAGAGTTCAGAGAGGTTTCCGAGACGGAAAGTCAACCACTCTTCACCATGCGACAAATCTTGGTGAAGATGGTGAAACAACAGCTAAACTTCTACCATCTCTTCATCGATTTTAAGATCGCATAGGAAAGCACTTTTCTTCCTCTTTGGCGATGAGCTTATTTGGAATCCCTGCAAAGTTTACCAGGCTAATCTGGCGCTAGAGAGGGCCATCCGAGATTTGGAGGTAAAACTTCGGAAACCAACCTCTATAACTCAATCCAGATCTTGGCATACGCAGATGACATAGATATCATTGGTTTAAGGCTATTATATGAAGCTTACCAAAGGATCGAGCAGGCGGCGCTGAACCTCGGGTTGGAGATCAGCCAGGCAAAAACCAAAATTATGGTGATACCACCAGCCCAGCGGCCCTGCTAACAAATACTGATTTACGCTTGGGTAATGTACAGATTGGGGCCACACCTTTCAAGTCGTCTATAACTTCACCTATCTGGGGTTCAGCACTGACAAAAACGTTGAAAGACGTTGAATTACGCGCAAGGGTGCAAGCCGTTAACCGGTTATACTACAGCCTGACGAAAATTCTCCACTAAAACTACCTGTCGCGACGGACGAAGCTGGAGCTGTATGGAAACCTTAAAGTTCCAGAGGGAAGGATTTCCATCCTTCTAATATCCATTTGAGTACAACTAGCGGCTGTTTACTTGATTGTTTGTTCGCAGTGACAGATTCAGACTTGAGGAAACTTTTTGTGGGAATGAATTCGAGATCCCTTGGTAGAACACGCTCTATCATCAACAACGTCTCTTGCTGGACGATGACCCTTTGACGACGACATGACCGCATGATCGAAAATCTATGGAAATGCTTTTTCCTTACAACGATTGAAAAATAAAACATGCTGACGAGGTGTGAGACAATGAAACCACATGACCCTGAGAACGCGGCGTACCTTCTGCCGACTAATACGACAATGCTCTTCTGCGAGGATTTTTTTGTTAGATTTACGTGGAATTAAATTATAACTACCATATAAAACGTACACTTTAAGTCACTATTACATGGAGAAGTGGTTCATTTGTTGAAAATCATTTCTCTTTATTCAACAGTCCAACCATGTGATGACACGACAGTGGCAACAAATATAAATAGAATAATTTTAACACTAGCAAAC